>JAMXBD010000505.1:600000-892636 GCA_024138025.1 Combretum micranthum
CGAGTTTGAGCCTCAATTTTAGACTTGATAAAAAACTCAACTCTAACTCGAGCTCGTTAAATTTTAAATGAGTCAAATCCGATCTTAAAAAACTCAGTTTAACTTAACTTGTTTGCAATCCTAAGGATGAGCACGCCCCATGTTTTAACTGTCCGTCCGGCTTCCTTGTGTAGTGCCGGTCATCAATGTAATAAGGCCACAAACAACCATAATTATAAAACAAGGTAACGAAGATCCCAAGGAAAATTTTTCTTCGAAGGGTCAAAATCTATGATGAATAATCTATTTAGTCAAAATGAAGTTGGCGTCTCTTGTTATTAAAAACGATTTCTATCATGTCCAAAAAAAAGTCGTTATTATTCAAACACACGCACACACACACTTTCTCTGCACATAGGCATTCAATTCCAGTCTCGATCTTTGTAATAGTTAGCTACATTTATCTGAGATGGCACAAAGCTTCACCTTCATAACCCTTTTTGCTATTGCTCTTCCATCAATCCTTGTTTCTGCAAAGGAATTCATAGTAGGAGATCAGTATGGTTGGGCTTTATATTTTGACCATCAAGCATGGGCTCAAGGCAAGGATTTTAGGGTTGGAGATACCCTTGGTAATTAAACTTAAGCTTTTTCTATTGGGTTCTATAAATATGAGTATTTTCTTTATTATCTATATCTCATGCATAGCCTATATCATTTTAGCACATTTTCTTATTTATTGCAAAATTTTGACTATCTACCTATATATAAAGCGCGCGAAAGATGTAATAGTAGATGGATTATCATTTATTTGTTGAATGTACATATAAGGGATTAAAAGATATTCACTTTATCCAACATTGCTACTGCCAAATTGGTGGTATTCACGTTGTAACATGGAATCATCATTCAAATTTACTAGAAGGCGAATAAAAAAAAAAGGGAGAGAATATGTGTTATAGTTATATTTAGATTTTAACCTCAAGGACCTCTATTGAGTATTTTGGTAAAACATCAACAAATTAAATAAATAAATTTTAAAAAGAACTTCTCTATTTTATTTATGAGGTTTTAGGAGACTCTTAAAAATGGCTACTTATTATAAATAGCAAAATTTAATAATTATAAAAATTAAAAGATAACATAATAAATGCTAAAAACACCTTCGCTATTTTAAAGATGTTGCTTTATTCGTTAAAAACCTATTCTTTGAGATGTTCTTAGCTCAAGTTTTGTACTAAAAATTCTGAATGTTGGTATAAAGATGGCCTAGGTCAATGCTGCAATTTTTATTGAAGTGGTTTTACTTAATTGCATTTTTTATGACTCTGTTTAGATGATGAAGCTGCTCTAAAATAATGTCATCTAAGACATGGCTTTCCTTCCTTTACTTTGGTTTATTATTTTCCTTTCTTTTCTTTTTTCCTTTCACAATAACTGATAAAGTTAAATTGCAGTCGAAAAATAGTTATAGTTAAATATATAAATTTCTTAGAGATCCTATTTATCTATTAGTAGTCAAATTATAAATAATAAGTATACTATCAATCTCATATATGTTTCCATCTTATGGCATAAAGCAATTATCATTCTACAATTAATGTTATGAATATAAGATTATGGAACAACCAACGACCTAGTCATTGATATGTATAAAATATATATATATATATATATATTATTGCTGATGAGGTGATTTATTAAGTCATCATAAAAAATGGTCAAATAACTATTTTTATATCCTGTAGCTTTTTTCGTTTTACTTGTAACGTTCTATTTATATGTTTCATGCAATATATCTCTCCTGTTGATGACACTTAAACAAGTTTTATGTAATAATTTATCGAAAAAAAAAGTAGCGATGGCATTCTTCTTTTATTATGTTTGGTCGGTCGTTTTTGACATCTTATTTTTGTTGATTTTAAATATATTATTTGCCAAAAATAGATATAGATAAAAAAATAGATAATTTTACTTATAAACAGATCAAATAGGTTAGATAGAGATAAACTATAAATAAGATACATATGTAAATTAAATACAAATAAAAATCAAACAATCTAAACAGACCATGGTTTTGTTATTTTTTTGAATTAAAAAAAAAATATGGTACGGTCCTTCCAATTAACTAATATATTTAAGCACTAAAACCAAGTTACTTTGCTGTAAGGTTATGACTACTTTTATATATATGGCACAATCTAACAATTATTAGACAAGTATTATCAAAATGGTATGATGAATACCAGAGGTAAGAACTAGTGCCAAGGCTTGATTTTCTTCATTAAGAGCCTATGGAAATTTTCTTAGTTCAGGATATAGTGTTAAGAATCTCAAGACAAAGATGAGATAGATTATATTAAAATGTATAACATTTAAGAGTAAATTTATTTAATTATCAATATTTTGAGTGGTTGAAAAAAAAAATTATCTTATTTGACTCATTTTGCAAAAAGTTAATTCATCTTTTTAACCATTTGAAACATTTTTACTTTAAATGAATTTACTCCTGAAAATTAATTTTTTTAAACCACTCGAAATGTTGGTACCTTAGATGAACTTATCATAAACTTTCGATGTAATTTATCCGATAAAATGTAATGCTTGACTAATAAAAGCACTATAAACATTGAGAAAATTTTGCTTCTTTTTCCTTTTCTCATTTTAAGATCTATAATATATGTTTGTACATAATGTTTGCAAGGTCAACCAAACGATCTTTCAAACTTGCAAGGGACCATTTGGCGGGCAAGGGCTAAACTCTGGTCAGGACATAATCAAGCTTGAAACCCCAGGAAAGAAATGGTATGCTTGTGGTATATACGGCCATTGGCTCGCGGCATGAAATTGGCAATCGATGTGCAACCTCTACCACCTGAACCGGCACTTTTACCCGCATTGGCCCCAACTCCTGGTGGACGGTTCACATTCAAAGGCCATGTAAATTGATGGTTTTTTGATTGGTTTTGATACATAGATGAGATTTATGTGAGCTTAAATTTAGGGAAAAAAGTTTAAATCTTTTAACAAATGTTTTCTCGACAATTTATATTTAGTTTTTCCTAGCAAATAGATTCGGGTAGGTTTTTTCTTTTGCATTTTTTGTTGGTTGGAAATTTGTTACTAAAGAATAAAATACATGCATGCATGCATGCATGGTTGCTTTAATCTCATTGTAGGTGATTCGTCGTTCACCGTCAACCCTCGCAGCCATTAGCAATTTCCGATAGTTTTGAGCTTCTAATAGCGATTTGCACTCCATCAAAATTTATAAAAACACTACTATCCTTGATCCCGTGTATTCACGTGATGATGTAGTTATGCCACGTGATCTATATTGTAGTTGTTTTATATTTTTCTATTTACTTGTATATAAATTACCTTATATAAATATATGCACTCAATAATTATATTTTGAATATGATATTGTCATCGTTACATTTTTATTGCCTCAAGATAATATGTATTTCACCTCTTTCTACTTTACATGCATGTATGCTTGTTTTTAATACTTTGCATATACTAGTATTTTATAACTATTTGTTATGTTAGTCACCAGAGGGCATATGTCATCACATGTTTGTTCCTTAAAAAATTAATTTAATAAAATAATAATAGTAAATATATTTAGTTGAATAATAAAATAGTTAAAAAATGGAAATGAAAAATCTACATTACCAACCCCACAAGACCTTCTAGGTGGTGACTAACCGCCACTTTGTCCTTTAAGTGTCCAACTAGCACTTATTAACTTAGTAGATCATCATATCTACAAGACGTATAAATGAATAAAGTCGGTTAAAAAACTATTCTATCTTGATTTGATATTTCCTTAAGTTTGAATCAAGAATAGTCCGTTAGTTTATGAGCCTATTCGAGTTCTATCCCACTTAAATCGAGTATAAATATTAATCGAATTTGAATATTAATATTATTTAAATTAGAATTAAAATATTTTTTTAATAAATCAAACCTAGACGAGTTTTTTTTTTAATAAAAAAACCTAGATGAGTTTGATCAAGTTGAGTTCAAGCTTATGTGGTGTTACTTCAAATTGAACTTGAAGTCAAAATCTTAAACTTAGTCGACTCCAAGCTCAGCACTTTATTATCTTGACTTAGCTCGTTTGCAACCTTATCATCTACCACCTTAAATACTTGAAGTCAATCTTCGCTTTAAATCTTAATTTTTTATTTGTAAATTTACCTTCACTATCCTGTGTTCGTTCATTTCCAATTAAAATTGTGATGATGAGGGAGAACAAACAAAAAAAAGGAAGCATCGCTTTACATATCGATTTATCTTGCAAAACCAAGACGATTTGTTTCTAGGTGTCGAGTGTGGGAAACGAAAGAAAATAAAAATATAATATTAGATCATATATATATATATATATATATATACGTATTATGCATTATACTTATCCATATCAAAATTTTATCAGTAACACACGGTAGGTAATTATTATTATTCTATAATGAACGAGTCATCAAGACATCCCAACAAGGCAAGAAGAAGTGTACTTAATATAGTGTTGATGTTGATTCCTACTGCTTGATAATGGAAGCTGATTTACAACAAAATAGGTTGTTCTTCACTAGGTTTGGACAAGGCCTTTTGTTACAGCACACAAGGTACTTTTTCTTGGATTGGATCCCTTAATTAGATACAGATTGCTAAAGCTATTGATATTATTGGTGGCAACTGTGCGCTTTGATTTACATTTATGTGATCATAATAAATACATACACATTATGTATATACTCATTGTTGGTGGGTCCCCTCCCCCTCAATAAGGCCCACAGCATTTATCAAGCAAACGAAAAAAACTTGGATGATATATTAGATTTTGGTCCTCAAGCTTCCTATTTCCTACATGAAGACGTGCTACATGATCCTCTAAAGAGGCAATACAACCAAAATATCATAAAAAAAGATAATCGCAAATTTATAAAGAAAAGGCCGAAAAAGTCTATTCATAAGGTACTGAGGGTTTAGGAGGAGTGAGTGTATTTGGAGTGGTTGAATTTGATGGTTTGTGAAATTCTAAAGGTTAAGGAAAGAAATAGGCTCAAAAGGGGTAGATGTGAAAAAAGGTTTTGAAAAATGAAAATGGTCATTAAATTTGGATTGATGTATTTTGACAAGCCAAATTACATAAGGCATGGATATAGGTTTGGTAATTTGAAGATCTTTTCGAATGAAAGGTATAGGATCAAGGATGGAGCAACTAATTAAGAAAGATTCATATTGGCCAATTGTTTTCTTAGAAAGTTCCTCAAACTAAGTCTGATATGCTTCTACAATGCTTGTCTGAATCAATTTTGTTAAAGCCCCTTGTACATCCCCATATTCAGAGGGTCCAAAATCAAAGTGCAATTGCTTTCTTAAAATGTGACCATGAACTTAATTGTTAATTAAGAAACATCCATTGATACCATGAACTTAGTTTTTCGAGTAAGAAACCTCCATTGATACCAATGGAAGGCGTTTCCTTACAAAGTAAATGATGCAATTATAAAACGTTGTTCATCAGGTCTTCCATCAACTTTAAAAAGCCGACTTACATCATCATCATCATTAAATTTTGAAATTTCTAATTTCATTTCTTTCAACAATTGATCATGTGGCACAGATGCATTACTTAGACATGATTAATCATTTTATGGCAACTCAAAAGAAGATGATGCATTACACGAATGAATTCAAGCCTTACATTAATTATTGACTGCACGCTATAATTGTTTAAGTTGATCCTTCATCAATTGAAATTTGCTATCAAGCTTTCTATCCAATTGTTGATTTAACTCTTAAGACAGTTGTTGAAAAAGTTTGAGCTTATCTATTTTGTCATTAGTGGTAGCTTATCTAATGTTAGGAGTCATGGCTAAATTCCAGAAGAAAGCACCAATGTTATGGCTATACACAACTAAGTCCACTTATTATGCTAAAGCTTTGATATAAAAGGCTTGAAATATCCCACTCTCTTTCTTTAGCCATTCTTCTCCTTGATGCTTCACAAGTAAACATTCCTTTAACTAAATTGAATTAGGGTTTCTCTATTATTTAAGTGTTGTAGTGTAAGGGACACCATGTAGAGATCCCATTTGAGTAAGGAATAAACTCCTACAATGCTGAGGCACCGATCATCCTCTTGGGGGCAAGATATGTTAAGGGTAAAAGGTCTTTTTCCCTTTGTTCTTTCTTTTATTTATACACAATGATGAACTTAATTAGAGAGTACATCTAGTAAAACTGTATGAAGTACTTCACTATTCTGTTTGTAGATTACTACTGATGTGGTGGTCTTAGTACAATCATTTGTAATTACTATTTATGGCTAATATATATAATATAATCCTTGAGATAGATTAGTACCTTTTATCCCTTTCTAGGCGTATTTGTAAAAATTTTCGCTCGGTTTGAAGAAACAAACTTGTCCTCAGGTTTGTATAGATCACTAAATGTGATTAAATAATGATAAAGCAAAGCATACATGAGTTGTATGTAAGGATAGGCATGGATCGATTTGGTTTGGTTTTTTCCTAAACCAAACCAAACGAAACCATAATTTATGGTTTGGTTTTATTTTTTTTTTTCCATCTCATACCAAACCATTAAATAATGGTTTGGTTTGAGTGAGAAAATTTCTAAACTATTAAATAATGATTTGGTTCGGTTTGGATTACGAATTAAATCAAAATTCTAACTAAAAATTTTCTTTGTTTTAGTTTTGCTACATTTGTATAGATACTTAAATATCTATATCACTTTACAAAGTTTGTTATAAACCATGATAAAATATTTTTTAAATTTATCATACTTTTAATATATAGCTCTCTATAAAATCAGTTATTCATCAATAAAATATATTCACTAACTAATACATAGTAAGTCATAATATATAATTTTTAATAGAACCATCAAGTCAATCATCTACCAATAAATTTAGCCAAAATAAAAAAATCATCTATCAACAAAATTCATCAACGAATAAAATGATATGCTGACAAAATACATTAAATAATTAATATATAATAAGAGTTTATAACTAAATAAATAAATTTCATACTTTATAAAGTTAAAAACTATTAAAACAAAAATAATAGTTCATCATCAACAATAAAATATATATCATGAGCCTAAGATACAAATTTGAACAAGTTGATTGTAATTAATATTCACCAAATAATAAATATCAAATAAAATCATATGAATATATATGACCTTTAATCAACCATCATAAAAAATATATATATAATTATAACTTACAAGTAAAATATTATTATATTTTTCTAAAATGGTTTAGTTTGGTTTTCTGGATTGGTTTGGTTTACCTTTTAAACAAAATCATAAATTTACGGATTAATTCATATTAGATTTTTTTAAAACAAAATTGCTAAAAAAAAACTATATTTTCTATTTGATTTGGTTTAGTAGCGGATTAGTTTAGCTCGGTTGGTTTTTTGCCTACCCCTAATTATATGTGCTTGTAACATTAACTTGTATAGGAGTGTTGTTTATCTTATAAGGTCAACTAGTACAAAAATGCCTCTAAAACTTTTAGTTTTAGAATTTTCCATGGGTTTTACAATTTTGTTCGAGATACCATTAGTAGGTTGTATAGATGTTTGTTATAATGCATCAACTCCCACACATAAATAAATTTTGTATATTATAAAACTTATGATATTGAGAAATTATTTTTTTTTCGTAAGTGATTTATAATGATATATTTTGACAATTTATTTATTAAACATTTTTTATAGATGTTTGTAATTCTGAACAAAATTTTTTAGTATTTAATACTTCACATTTGGTATATTTTAATTTATATAACATCCTTTAAAATGTAATAAATATATTAACTCATTATATACACCCAAAATCAATATAACCATGGTACATAAATACATTATCTAATAAAATGCAAATTTAATAAACACAAAATTGTAATGATAAAAATTCTAATTACGTGCTAAGATATATACAATAATAGTGAAATTAGACGGTAAATATTTTTTTTTCCTTTCTTTATAATAATAATAATAATAATAATAATAATATTGAAGTGATAGGAGTTTTTTTTTTTTTTTTGAACTTATCGAAGTGATAGAAGTTAATTAAGAGAAGAAGAAAAAGACATTAGTGCCATGATGTGATGATACCTTAAAATAATTTAAAAAATAAAAAAGGCCGCTCTTTCTTCCTCAACCCCAACCCTTAAGCCCTAACTTCAGTAATCATCATCGTTCGTTCCTTGTCCAACCACCGCGCCAGGGCTTGCATCCCATCGGGCCCCGCCGTCAGCATCGCTGGCCGCCACATTGTTCGTCCATTTCTGTTTCCTTCCGGTTTGCTTGCTTCAGATTTCAGCTCAGTCTTCTTTTGGTATTGAAAAGGTAATTTACATAGGACATTCATATATTAGCATGCATTTACATTGACGTGGTTCGTTACGTAAATTCAATTCTGGGTCTTTCATGGATTCCCTCTTTTATTGCGCTTCCTCGGAAACAAACCCTTAATGTATCCTGATTGACGATGAAGCGTGTGTGAGTTGATAGGCGCCTTGTCTGGCCCTATAAGGTCTCGGGTTCTAGTCACAAGCATAGCGAAGGAAAGGAATTCAGATACTTATATTATTCTGATTAAAAGTTGCAGGGGTGAATCCAGCTACGAGCCCTGCCTTGGAATTCAATTGTATGTTTCATCATGGGTAGGTGGTCTGATTTATGCTCGATTAGTTAACGCAATATGTTCTCTTTTGATGAAATTCATAGGAATGGGTGATTTCGACTTTTGTGACTGTTTGGTGTTTTAGAGTGTAATTTGACTGAGAAATCACGGCGTGAGAAGCGTAAAGAAGCTAGGTTAGCCAAAAAGGAACATAAACACCAGTCATGGATGCAGCATCAGGTTTTTCATTTTGGTTCTATATCTTACTTATTTTGGTCCTGGTTATGAACCTGGCCCTCTGGTTTTTTTTTTTTATTCTGCTCATGTCCACTTGAAAAAAATTATTTCTTCCAGGAAACTCGCAGAATGAAAAAAATACAACTGCATGGAAAGGTTGACAAAAGGGACGAGGAGGGAGTTTTAATATCTAACCATTCAACAAATTCGCAAAATATTCTTGGATCAGAGAAGAATGTGAACTTGGATCAGCAATCTGACATGCACAAGAAAGATGAATTTCAGGTTGATTCTTCTATAAGCGATGATTCTGCCAAATTGAAGAAGAGAAAACAGAAGGGTTCCAACATGCACATGAAAGATGAGGTTCAGATTGATTCTTCAATGAGCAATGCTTCTGCAAAATTGAAGAAGAACATGAAGAGGAAAACATTTGAAGGGTTTCTTCAGCATGATTTGTGGAGTATGGATAGATTAGCTCAAGAGGATTTGAGATTGGAAAGGAAGTTAGCAAAGAAGCTTAAGGTGAAGAGTGGCAAGTTGGGTGGAGTGGATGATGGAATGAACTTGTTGGTTGAAGGGATTCCTTCTGTTCTAGAAATGGAAGATGGCAGTTTAAGATCAAAAAGAAAATCATTGAAAAAGAAAAGTACGACCCAAGGCTCACTGCAGAACATATCAAGTGAAACTCAAGGGGAACCCTCTTCTATGCAATTGAAAGATATACCCTCTACACCTTCTAATAAGAAACATAAGAAGGATGAATCCAAATCTGTTGCATCAGAACCAGACGAAGTGGCAGGTGATGCTCAGGATCTCCCTGTGAAGGTCCCTCCATCCAAAAATACTGTGAAGTATGTGCCACCTAATTTGCGCTCTCATGCTGCGAGTGAATCACATGATCTTTTACAACTACGAAGACGGGTTCGAGGTAAGAAAATGAATTTTCTGCTTACATGGAAGCATTACAATCTTCGTGCCTAACATTTTATTACACAACTTTTCTAATGTTTGGAATTTTACAGGCCTTCTGAATAGATTGTCGGAATCTAATGTGGAATCAATCACCGCGGAAATGGCCACGATATATCGTGTAATTTCCTAATTTGTTTTGGATTGTTTTGGTTTTGTATAACATTTGTAAGCATCAATTAGATGAAGTTGCTTTTTCTTGCTATGGTCAATTTTATCTTGTCTTTGACAAGATGTGCTTCAGTGTCTGCTTAAGTCTGTGGGTTAATAACAAGAGACATATATGAGTTGTGGCATTTCTTCATTTTGCAACCTATTATTTTCTTTTTTACACCTTTTCACCATGCATACCTATGTTATTAGTGGTTTTTTCCCAAATATATGAAAGCTACTTAAATATACCATTCAAACTTTATTAGATATATTGTTTTCTTAATGTTTTCTTTTGTACCCATACTAATTGTAAGACTGATGGAATTGAGGATATGAAAATGAAAAAACAATAACATATGAAAAAGTACAAAAACCCATAACGTGACTGGAGGAGGGGGAAAAAGAAAAATCCCGCACTTATGCAACGTGGAAAAACACAAAAACTCATGATATGTATGTAACAAAAGTACCTAAAGTGAAAAAAGGCAAAAAACTCAAGCAGGTTTTCTGTAATCAATCCTATCTCTAATAAACTTTAGCTTATTTTCTTGATGAGCCTTTGAAACCGTGATCTTTCTCGTGAATCACCATTCACATTTGATTATAAACCACTATGAAGAAAGTTTCAGACAATACTCAAGAACTTTTTTTGTTCCCTTTGATAAAAATCTGATCATGTTGTTTGGCTGATGCTTGTCATGGAGGTTATCTAACTCATATTTACAGACTTCTTCATAAGCCAATTATTGTTCATGGCTTCATGCTCAAATATATTGAAATTTGGTCTGTCCGTGCTTTCTTTTTTTTTGCCTGTAGCAATCAGTCTTAGTGGACTTAAATAATAATTTTTTCTCTGCAGACAGTTGTTCGCAGTGTTGGTTCCCAGATCATTGGCGAGGAAATTTTGGCATCTTGTTCAAGAGGTCCTCGTGGCAATGAACAGTAAGATTTTATTTTTTTCCGCTATTTCTACTTTTTATAGCTAGTCGCATGCAAGCAATATCATACGTCTATCATTGTATGGGACTGGGAGTATTGTATAATTAGTGAGAGAATACCTGCCCTGAAACTTCTCAATCTCGTTTTGGGTAGATTTCAATATAGCAATGGGTATAAGATATACAATACTGCACCTCAAACTTTTGTTTTGTAACTGTTATATATATGTAGTACTAAGTGGTTCAGCTGGCACTGTGGCTCATGTTGGCAGCATCTTAGGTTGGAGGTACTATCACCTAATCCATTTAGTATAATTGGCTTTTTTCTAGTAATGGTCAATAGTGACTGCAACATGGTGAATGCCACAACCCTGGGTTTCAACTGGTGGTGAAGGAGAGTTTTGCTGCATGATTAATCCACATGTTGAAGTTTCTTGAGTTCTGCTCTATTTGGTGCAATGCCGATTTGAATGCATGAGTTTCTGTTCATTTTTTTTTTGTTGTTGTTGACTTGTTGTGTGTGTCCCTGTGTGAGCGTGGAAACCATATTTGATTTTGTTGAGAATATTACTACAATGTCAAACTGTTTTTGAGAATTGGAACTTTGATTTAGCTGTCTACATCACATCCTGTATATTCTTGATGTTGTTCTTGTAATTGTTTAATAATCATGTCTTTTTATGAAGGTATGCTTCTGTTTTTGCTGCGTTTGTTGCGGGCATGGCTTGTCTTGTTGGTGTTGATTTCAGTGCAAGACTTATGGCTTCTCTTGCAAAATGTTTTGAGGTGAGGCATATACACTAGACTTTGCTATAATTGATTTTAGGAAAAATGTTTTAGCTATTATAAATTAGAAACCAATTGCCAAAAAATGGTAAAATTATTGAAAATTTACAAAGTTCAAGAATTAGGGACACTAAATTTCTCTCTCTCTCTCTCACCACAAAACCACCCCCACCCAGCAGCAGCACCCCCCCCCCCCCATCCTCGTCTTTTCTTTCTCCAACCCCCCACCCCCCCGAACCCAAAAAAAAAAAAAAAAAAAAAAAAAAAAATTGAAGAAGGTCTTGCTACTATTAATGACCCATAAACCAAAGTTCAAGAACATTTTTCTTGTGTTGTCAATGTATGATGAATAATGATTTTTCAATGAATCTCATGTTCCTTATGCAGGAAGAATATTTAAAGGAGGACAATCTTTCTTTACGTAATCTCACACTGTTGCTCTCTTATCTATGCATATTTGGTGTTTTCTCAAGGTAAGGATCATTTCATCCCAAGTTGCTTGAATTGAAAGACAAAAGCAAAATGAAGGGATGAACATGTTTTCTCTTTCTTGGATGGTCTTGTTTCTTTCTGTGTAATCATTTGACTGTGGTCCCACTGGCCCATAAAAAGTTGATATGAGCAAGTGAACTATACAACTACCTTGTATTGACCAAAATAGATAAAAACCGTCATTTTTTCATGACAAAATGGTTAATAGTAAGAAGTGCCAGTTAGAAAGCCTCATCTAATTAGAATTTAATAATAGGAAATGGCCATCATGACCGTAAGCTGCAATTCTTTTGTTTTACTGGTTTTGTTGCTAGACAATACAGCCAGATTATCATGTTTGAGGAAAAAGAAATGAAGTTTTGGCAATATACAATGGAACAGTAGAGCTTTATTCTGGAGGGATACATTATCATTTAACTATATACTCAAAATTGATGTTTTGCCGCAATGATGTTTCTGTGCTCTAAATGCAATGGTGAATTTGTATAATCTGGAAGTTTGATTGGCAAAGGGTCCGCTTGGATTGTTTGATTTTCAACTGTATTTGATTTGTGTCTAGTCTGTTTAATTTGTTTATAAGTAAAAATGTTTGTTTTTTATCTGTATTGGTTTTTTGGAAAACAACTTATTTGAAAATGATAAAAATAAGATGTCAAAACGATCAGGATAAGATGAACCAAACTGACCCAAAAATAACTTTCTATTATTTTTATACAAAGACTAAGTTTTTACATTTCTTGCATATGGTTCCAGTGAGTTGATCTATGACTTTCTTGTCACATTGAGCAAGCGGATGATGGAGATTGATGTCTCTACTATTTTGACAATTTTACAATGTAAGCCTTTGAGTCTCACTTTAGCCATGTTTTTCTCCTTCTACTGAGAATTTTAATATCCTTTGTATTGACATTAAGGCTTCATCCTCAGGATTGTGCTTTTGAGGATGAATAAGTGTCAGTCTTGAATTTATCTTAAATACTCTCTCTCTCTCTCTTGTGTGTATGTCTATGTGATATATGTGTATATATATATTTTATGCATATATGTAGCATGTGCCACTTTGATGTGTTTATTTAGACATTCTGAAACTTCTGGATTTTTTGATAGGTTGTGGAATGAAAATTAGAGCTGATGATCCTACTGCCATGAAGGATTTTATCCTCAGTGTTCAGGAGAGAGTAAATGAATTAAAGGCTTCTCCTGGAGATGGGAACAAAGATATCAATAGCAAAAGGGTGGGATTTTCTTTTTTCGTTGGAACTGTCAATTTCTGCATATGCATGACCTATTTACGTCTGATTCAAATGTGCTTCTCTATCTTTTTAGATGGAATTCATGCTTGAAACAATATATGATATCAAGAACAACAAGAAGAGGATGAAGGAGGATCCTGCGTCACATACACGGATTAAAAAATGGCTGCAAAAGGTATATTTAGTATATATTATCCTCCTCTATTTTCTTTGGATATTTTACATATTAGGTTGGTTTCATTGACTTTTACCAATTTCTCCTCCCCTTAACATATTCATTTCCAAGTTATTGATGTTTTGAAGTAATTGATCTTCATATAAGCTATTGAGTTTGTAGTTCTCCCCTTTATCCCTTCTAATGAATAAAGAAATAAACAGAACAAAAAAAAAAAAAAATTGTACATCTTGACAGTTTCCAATATAAGAAGCTGTTAAGGATGTTGAGGATTTTACGTAGGCAGATATATATATATATATATATATATATATTTTTGGGGGGGGGGGGGGGGGGGGGGGGGGGGGGGGGGGGGGGGGGGGGGGGGGGGGGGAAAAAAATATGGTGGATTCAAATTGCAACACTCTATTCAGTGAATGACTTAGAACTTCAAACTAAATTTTTGGTAAAGAAACATTGATTAATCATATTTGCACGAGGCAAATTATTGACTGACATTTTCGTTTGTAGTTTGTACAGTGGTGGGATCAATACATTATATTCATAATTCTCTGGACCTTTTAATTGTCCTAACCTATCCTATCCAATTCTTTGGGGGTTGTTTTCTCCTTCTCCATTCATCGGTCTCTTTCTTTCCAGTTAGGGGTAGAAAGCATTTTACTTAGGGGAATCAAATGGAGCAAGCTGCTTGATCCTGACAAGAAAGGTCAGTGGTGGCAGTCTGGTGACATGGCTTCAAGGGAAGAGGCTATCACTGAGTTTGCAAACACAATTGATAAAGATGTTCTTGAAGCACAAAAATTGCTTCAGCTTGCCTCTGCCCAGAGGATGAATACAGAGGCCAGGAGGGCAATATTTTGTATTATAATGAGTGCTGATGACTATATTGATGCTTCTTTGAAACTGCGAGAACTGGCTTTACCTGGGGAGCAGGTAATCCCTTTTTTTCCTTCATTTTCCTGTTATCGATGTATTTTCTTTTGTTTTTATTATTCAATGAGTTTTGAAAATGTATTACAGGACAGGGAAATTATAAGGGTTCTCGTGGAATGCTGCTTGCAGGAGAAAGTATTCAACAAATATTACACTGTTCTGGCTTCTAGATTATGTGAAGCTGAGAAGAACCACAAGATTACTTTGCAGGTATTCATTATCTAAGATAATTTCAAACTGAGATAAAAGGTCTGGTAGAAGAATAGTTCATTTGCTTGCCGAGTCATTGACTGAGCTAATTGCCTTATATCCCACTCGGACTGATACTGCAAATTCCTTGGATTAGTACCTCTGTAATTTATCCTCTTGAAAGGAAGATTATTGAGATAAATATTATTAAGGGATCAATGTGCATCTTTTTTTTTTTAAATAAATAAATTAATGTGCTGCTACGTAGTAAGTAGCATCAGAAGAGCACATCAAAAACTCTTGTGAACTGTGTAATTCCTTGAGATCTTGTGATATGAAAGAAGAGAGAACTACTGCATCTAGATGGTGACAGTCTCTTCTCCATGGTATCTGAATATTCTTCCCTTTGCTTCTTTGGCAGAAAGCTATTGGGGTTAGTTTCTGATTAAAAGTGAAAATCTGTGGTTCAAGTAGCAAAAATTTTTCCCTGAACTTCACTAGAATTTGACCATTTTACACACCAAATTAATTTCATGGACTAGTAACTTCTTCTTGGTGTTTCCCATCACAAAAATATTTCGTGTAGCTACAAAAAGCAGAATGATGCAAGTGACCATAAGTTTCAGATGAAGTGTTAGACTATAAATATCACTAGTTTAAGGATGGAACAGAAGTTGAGCTAATTTTTACTTTGGAAGTGTTCACTGCTGATACCATTTTATGCTATTTTTTACATGCTGCTTCTTTTCTGGGTCAATTGCTACATGTGTGGGTGCTTGGAATAAGCTTGCTCATGCTTTGTTATTTGAATGATGTTACCTGAATGTGTCTGACTTATACAGCTGCTTTTATTGTTAATCTGCAGTATTGCCTGGGACCATTTCAAAGAATTGAGCTCAATGCCACTTACTAGGTCTGTGAACTAGCTAAGTTTGTGGCAGAGATGTTGTCATCTTTTGTTCTCTCTCTTTCCGTTCTAAAGATAGTAGATTTTGCGGACATCAAGCAATTGACTCCAGGAAGGATCATGCACTTCCGAATACTTTTCGAGACACTATTTCATTGTTCTGATAAAATCATTTGGAACATATGTATCCGCATTTCAGCAGTACCTGAACTTGAGGCTCTTCGGCAGGGCATCAAGTTCTTTATTAAGGAATATGTGGTCCCAAACAATAAGGATTTAGCTGCCAAGTTTAAGATTGTCAAGAAAGCTCTTGAGAATTGAAGGTATACTTATGTAAAGATTTTGACCATTTACTAATATATATTCCCCCAACAAGGCGAAAAGCTAGTTTTCCAGATTTCATTTTCTGAAAATTCCAGTTGAGATTGTGCAGACGTACATCATTAGTCCAGGAGATACGCTTTAGATGCCAACGTGGCATCCATGTAGATAAATTCCTATCACATCATTAAAGAGCATGCATTAATTTTATAAAATAGATAAATATATATATTTTACTATACCTAGTTTGCCAATCCAAATGATACTTCCGCTTGCCATCAAGATGCAATGAAATATGGGTCAAGTTACTAGGCTTGCACTAGCAAAGATATTACTGAGTCCAGCTATCGGGGGTCGGTCCTATGAACCATAGGTCGTACAAATGGCTCGACTGTAGCGAACCAAAGCTTAGTCCTGGGGTTCAACCTGTTGAGCCATGGTTCAGGCCTAAATATGAACCTAATCGAAGATGGATGGGTGTAGATCAGAGGTGTTCGCACTGATGATTCATGGCGGGAGCCTTGCATAGTTTTATCGAGTATATCATAATTTTAGCAGATGAAATGGGTATTAGATACTATTGGCATGCCTCAATTCCTACAAGTAGCACTGATAATCTAAAAACAGTCAACATCCAGAAGTAACTTTTTTTTTTTTTTTAAATGTATAAAAGTAAAAACCTTAGGAAAACTTTCTCCACAAGAGAGCACACATGGGTCCCTGAAACTATAATTGTACAGATACATCGAGAAGGAAATGTTTTTGTCATAGCGTTTAAGATGCTTGTGTTCTTAATGACTAATGGCTACCATCTCAAGTTGCCTTGTTTCTTTTTTTTTTCCTGAAACTTTCTTTAAAGAAACTTATTAGTTATGTCCACTATGCATTTGCTAAGTAATCTGATAGAAATTTTACCAAAGACGCATGTGAATCTAAAAAGAAAATTCAAAAAAAAAAAAAAAAAGAAGTTCTAAATTAAGTATAGTTTCTTGCAAAATTCTCAATAGTCAATCAAATACTCAATTCCTCTCATCATTTCCAAACATCAGCAACGAAGTCGCATAGCAAATGAAAGAGAGGGAATGGTTTTTTTTTTTCCCTTCTTTTTTGTGTAATTCGTGTATTGATTTGAGGGTGAATTATGATCATTTGCATGGCATATAGGTATAGGATTTCCTTTCAAGAAAAGTATAAGGACCCTTTCAGATTATTTATTTTTTTGAAACAACCAGAAAAAAGTCATCCTATCATGTCTATCAATAATTTCATTGAACTTTTACACATGGGTTTGTTTTCATTGTGAGTAACTCTTAAAAAAAAAAAAAGATGCTATAAAGTTTTCAAATATCTTCTATAGGCATGATAACAGAACTATTGTAAATTATTTTATAGAAGGTAAAAGTGTTATAATAGAAGAACAAAAAGGTGCAGGGCTCAGCAGAAAAAAAAAAATGAAGGTTGGAAAAAAAAAACAAAAATAGTTAAGTAACAAAAGACTCAAATTTTTTGCCAAAAAAAAAAGGTAAAAAAAGAAGACACAAATGAAAAAGTATATATTTATATTTTCTATTTTCCTTTTTAAATCATATTATGTGATTTGTTATGGAGAAATCAATTACCAACAATTCTTAATATAAGGGGCGAGGTTAGCCATATAAGGTGACAAGACCCCCCTAGGCCCAACCTGCCAATTGCCGAAATAAAAAAGAATGATTAGACACAATTCCGAGGGCTATCCTATTAAAACCATATGATTACCACTTGAAATTCTTAAATTAAAATTTATCCTTTTAATACTCATAAAAAAAAATCTAATATGAAGACTATGATTTTTATAATTTACAAATTCAAACAATATTTATAGATCTAAATATTTACAACTATGAATAATATTTACAAGTTGTTATTACACATGCAAATAGTATTGAGATGTATAATTTTTATTAAACTAGTAAATCTAAATATATACAATAATGAATTAATAATAGTTGATAAAAAACCAAAAAGAAAAAAAAATGTCTTTTTTAAGTCACCTCGGAGGTGCCTACGTACCTGCTATTCGAATAAGACAATACGTAGTTCTTTTCATAAAACATATAGTGTGTTGGTTGATTTTATCTTTTTAGAATTTTTTTTCAGTTTAAGTTCTTTAATTTTTGAATTTTTGTAAAGAGAGAAAAAAAAAAAAGATTTTTCAAAGTGTTCCTATAAACTAACAAATTTATTATTATTTTTTTTGAAGAAAACGATTTTTCTAGGTGGCAAATCAATTTTCATGCATATATCTTTTTTTTTCTTTTTATCATCGTTTCCTATTTTTTTTTATCTTTTTTTTTATCATTTTTTTTTTCTTTTAACAATAATAATAATAATAATATAATATTACTTACCTGGTCGGGTCGGATCTCAGAGTCGGATCGAAGTCTGCTCGGTCCTCGTCGGTCGAAGTTGTGATCAAAGAAGATGCCGGAGCTATGATTGGAGGCAACTAGAGAGTCCGGAAAACACCAACTCGAGGGTTTCGAAACACGAAACTTGTGAATTTGAGCCAAATGAGGCCTACTAATACTCCTGTGATGGTGGATCGAGCTGGGAGTGGCTAAATGCGGTGGTTAGAAGCTTCGAAGATGGTGGCCATTGGTGGATCTTGGTCGGAGATGAAGATCAAGCTTCTAAAACAATCTATAACTTCCTACGAGTAGATGAGGAACTTCTAAACCTTCCTATAACCTCGGATTCGCCTGAAAAACACCCTAACCTTATGAATTCGAAATTTTGAATTTGAACTTAAGAACTTCGATTTTGGATTCAAAAGAAATTGAGAGTTTCTGAAGTTGTGGATTTCTTTTTTTTTTTTTATAATGTTCAGAAGGATAAATTCAAGTCCTATTCATAGTGATTAAGACTCGAATTAGCATTGAATTGAATCGAAACCCCAAAATCGTAAGCGTGCAAAAAAAAAAAAAATTGAATTTGGGTATTTGTGCCTTAATTGACAGAATTGAACAAATTGCAAATGTATTTGGCTTTGAAATTAGGTTGAAAACAACGAATTAAGTCTAATTCGTTATTTTAGAAGTGTAATTCCGACCTTGAAAGTGTAAATTTAAAAAAAAAAACGAATCTTAGAAATTGTGCCCAAAAAAAGCGTATTGGATGATTTTCAAACTCAATTTCAAATACCCAAATTGCATTTTCGAAATCCTAAAATGATATGAATCTAAAGTACTCCAAGTCTATTTTCAGATCTCCAAGATAATTTTATTAATATTGAAGCCTTAAATGGATAGAAATTGGGTGTCTACTAGCTAGATATCTCCATTCAGTATTTGCTCCTGTACTGCAATGAATGCTATGCACTTGAGGGTAAGCAAATGCTTTGCCCCTAATCTCACTTCATTCTCTTTCTGGGAAATTCGGTTTCAGCTGAATTTTTATTTTCTTCTCTTTTGTTCTCTCTCTCTCTCTCTCTGCTCCAAAAGAACCCCATTTTGCTACGATATGAAAACTAATGCGGTGACCACTTCCCTTGTTTAAATAGGAGATTCTTTTTCTTATTTTTAAAAGAAATCATATCAACTTTATTGTTTAACTATTGATCGCATACTATGTCATGTTGAAAATTTATTTATTTAGCGCACTAATTCGTTGTTGATCACAAGTTGATAGATGAACCTATTAGGGCACTACATGTCATGTTCCACAATGAAATTATAACCGAGTAAATTATATAAGAAAATTTCAATGTTTCAAGTAGTTAAAAAGAGATCCCAACGTTTAGAGATAAGTTTATTTAAGATTCCAACGTTTGAAAAAGTTCAATAGGAGAAAAGTCTCCTAAGTTTTAATTGAATATTCTCTCCTCTTAACACGAGTACTTAATGATCCAAATTGAATTGCTTTTTCAACTACTGAGATCTTAAATGAACTTACTTCTAAATATTGGGATCTGTTTTTAATTATTCGATATGTTGGGATTTAAATGAACTTACTATCACACGTGGGGACCTTCTGGTGTAATGACCTAATTATAATCCACAAAAATTAGAGATCCCACTTAGATAATTGAATAAGGAAGAAATATAATATAATTACAAGAAAGTAGACTAGAGAAATGGTAACTATTCTTTTATTTGATTGCAGTTAAAAGAATATTAATAATAAATTAGAAAGGTGTTAAAAATTACCAATATATTTTGTTAAGCAATGGCTTAACCATTGCCCAAGTCTCATACATAAAATATGGAAATGTGTAAGAAAACTGAAGTAGTTATTTCATAAATCTTGACAAGGAATTGCTGTGGCCAAAAAAGAAAAATAAAAATAAATAAATAAAATAAAACAGAAAAGGAATTGCTAAATAACTTTATTAATTGCAATTTTATAGAATGGCTATCCTGCCAAACAGCATTTATTTGGTATGCATGCCTCGCTAGTTGATAAAGAGGGCTCGTTGGCGGTCGTATTATCATATTATATGCAGCCTATTTTGTTCTCTGAACAAACTTGATGAAATTAAAAGGAAAAATTGAAATGTCTATTAATTATCAATTATAAACTAATATACCATAATAATAAACTTAAAAAAATCCCTACCCTCGGAATTATAATTGCAATCATTCCATGAACTGCATTTTTTTTTTTTTAAACGGCGTTTCCATGTCTCTTATATAATCATATTTTATCATACGCTTATATAAAGTATAGCTAACATTTATCACTATTTTGCCTTTTTACTGGCACACTGCAATATGAAATCCGATATGACGCTTAAAAACATGATAGGGATAGAGAAAATTTGATTAGACATCATGAAAGATAATATGGGACATCATTTTCTAATAGGAAAAGTATATTTTTAATCCTTTGAACATTTTTACTTAACATATTATTATTATTTTTTATTTGAGTACAAAACGTTTTCCAACCTTTATAATAAACCAAGACTTCCGTTTAACTCCATTAATTTTCCATCTATTATTAATACATGTCTACCTATGATTTGTTGATAATAATTAATTTATGTGTATATCGTTAATTGTATACCAATTATATGATAATAATGAAAAGGAAAAACTAATTGGTGATTTTAATTTCCTTTTTTATTTTAATATTGATATTGTCTTAGTTTTTTTTTTTTAATTTTACTCATTTATTAATATGTTATGATTTGTATTCAGTTATTGGAAAACTTAAACCACATTGTCGTAGTTTATTCATATAATACGTACACGGTGGCATACACATGTTGTATTGCATGCAACTAAAAAATTAGCACAATTTTTACTGATTAGGTGGAACACGGAACATTTTTACGGTCAAATTATACTACAAGGATTAAAATTTTTCCGTTTAAAAATCCTAAATTTTTTAAAATATATCAAAATAAGATCTTTATCATTTACCTTTATAAGGCTGTTAGAGTTAACTAGATCATAAAAGACACAACAACAAAAGTTTCTTAAATTAAAAATAAAATAAAATAAAATCACGTAAGTTTTTCATTGTTATTATTTTTTAATTCAACCTTATATCTATTATTCCTTTTCATTTTAGGACCTGTGATTTTATTTTATTATTTTTCATCTTAGAAGATGATCTTTAGGATCTGTTTGAATGATCTATTTTTCATCTGTATGTATATCTGTACCAAAAATATATGTGTAAATATATCGATTTACATCTATATTTTATCTATATTTAATCTATTTGTTTTTTTCATGAGAATTGCCAATTTTTTTTTATTTATTTGGACCTATTTGTTGATAAAAGATTTGTTAGAATTTTTTTTTTTTTTAAAGTGTCTATATCTGTATCTTTCGAAAAAAGTTAGCCAAACAGACTCACAATTGAAAAGGCTCATATGATTTTCGAGTATAAGTTACATGTCATGGAATAAACATATATATATATATATATCTAGAAATGTTTAACATAAATAATAGCATATAAATAAATGAGTAAAATTATAAAACAAAGGAAAAAAAACTAATACAATATTAATATCCAAACAAAAAACGAGAATAAAATCACCGGAATGAAACAAAGTATTTTATTTGATATTGTTGGTATCTATTTTGTTTAATTTTCTTTTCGAAAACATTTAGGACTCAAATAGAAAAACATTAAAGGTTAAATACTAAAAATGTACTTTTCCCTTTTTTTGGAAGCTTATACGGTTTTGTACATGGGACCGTTCCGCTATTAATCTAACTGTTAAAATTAATATAATAAATAAAATATTAATTATTTTAGTGATTCGATTATTAAATGGAATATTAACTGTTGCACGAGCCAAGTCTGAGCTAGTAGAGATTGCTTCGGCAAACATCAAAAGACAGGTCAGAAGGGTACCGAGGGTTGCCCGGCACGGTCACTCCAATGCTCAAGTCAGTTTGTAGGTAAGGATGAGGATGGTGCAAACAGAATGTTAGATATGTTGTTTTTCTATCTATGCTCTATGTTATTTTTCCTATTGACTCTCTGTTTTTCTTGTCCCCTTGCCAAGAAGACAGGGGGGTATTTATTGGATTTTGGGATCATACCAGGATATCTAGTACAAGGCTTTGTACTAGGTACAAAAGTGGTGCCGGGATAGGAGGGCTTGGCATCGTGGAGCACGACCAAGCTATTGTTGATATGAATCCAATGGGGTCAGGAATTCTTTCCTTCAAGATTTAGGGTTCTTCAATATTTTAGGGTTTTCTAAAATAAACCTAAGAAAATGTAAAGATATGAATAAAATCGTAATTCATTATGACTAACGAATCAAAAAATCAAACTGGATTGTAACAAGAATCGTAATCCGATAAGTTCCACAAATTACAAATCTAATCACAAAGTTAAAAGAATCCAAGATTCAATCAATGAACATGAATAAAGGAATGCAAACTATCAATATTCATAAACCATTGCAATAGATGCAATACAAGTTCTTATCTCAAGAACTCACAAAGGAGGAGTCTTTCACAAAAAAATGTCATAAAACTTCTATATTATGGATTGCATATTGATGGATATATATATATATATATAGGCTTTAATTAGCCTAAAAATAAGCAACTAAATATGGAAATTCAAAAGAATAAAAATCCTATTAATTACAATAAATTTTCTTAAGAAAATAATAAAAATCCTTAAAAACATAAAAAAATCCATGTAATATAAGCTGGTAGCTTATAATGAAAAGCTGGCGATGTTTCTCTGTTCATCTTTAAAGCCAACGGAAAGTTGGCAGCTTTCTCAACCAATGCTTGTGGCATATCTCTAAAGCCAATGATCTACCTTGTCGACGTACAAGTGCAACTAAGTGATCTTCTTTTCTTCATCGTCGTCGTTTAATCATCATCATTGGATCTCTCAAACTCACATCTTCTTTTTGATTGAACTTTGGTATGCCATTTTTTAATCGAGTTTGACCAAAGTAACTTGATGCTCGATCCTTCCCTGAAGCCGAATCAATTTGCCCTTGATGCGTTCGCATCATTCTTCCCTTCTTGGAAAAGATTCGACCTCGAATCTTTTGTTCTTCCTAGAACTTTTGAGTTGATTTCTTTCTTGGCTTGGAAGACCTGCAAGAAAACAAAGAAAAAGTCCTTTGACTTTTAGCTCGAATATGTTCAAATCTCTCTTATTGAACTTCAGGTAAAGACATTAGAAGCAGTAAGAAAGTCTAGCCATCTTTCTAGATTTTGTAGGTATTTTGGTATCCATCATAGATAGCTCACCGATCATACTACCATGGTCTACTCAACAACAGTTGTGCATAATCCATAGGAGCTACGTCAAATGTTATAGTATCGGAATAATCTCCTATTATAAAAGAAACCTGTGCCTGTTTATGTATATGTAGAACATCTAGGGATTTCAACCATCGAAGGTTGTATGGCTTTGGATGTAGAATCACCTGCAAGTTCATTTTCTTCACAAAATCTTGGGAAACTACATTGGTACAGCTACCTCCATCAATAACCAATTTACAAATCTTCTCCTACACCACACATCAAGCTTGAAATAGATTTTCTCGATGATATGAGTCGTCTTTAACTTGCAAATGAGAAGATTTAGTAGAAACAACAGTATTTTCTTCCTTAAATTGTATCACATGAATTTCATCAGTTTTCTCCTCTCCCTTTTCCCCATGATCTACATCTACCTTCACCTCTTCAGCAACCCTAACCTTTGCTTCTTTTTTCGTAGGTGGATTTTCATCAATGATCTCATCCTTTTCGACCTTCTTATTAGTAAAAATTGCTACTTTTGGTTCAACCTTAACAACATTTACTTTAGACTTTTCTGAAATTTTAAGTGCATTTTCAAAAAAACTAAACTTCTCCACCCACTCATCTATAGTCTTCACTACTTGTTGTAAATCTCGTCTAATAGCCCGTATTTCATTTTGTCTATGAGATTCATCACAAATAATTTTCCTATTCTTGCTATCAATATGTCTTAAGTTATCATGCAATCTTGAACCACCATTATAAAAATTCCTTGCATGATAACGATATATTTCTTCTTCATAATGATTTTTTGAATAATAATATCCAGACATATTTCCAACAAACAACAATCCCAAATTCTCAAAAACACCACAACCACAATTCACTCACAACTACAAATCAATAGAAGCCACAAACTTGACCCCCAATTCAAAAATGCAAATTAAATTGATAAGGTGACTTACTGAATTGAAGTGTGCCGATCCACAAGCTCTAGTACCAACTGATATGATCTACACTAATCAATGATGAAACTTGATACCAATATGTTCGATTCACTTCCTAAGATCATTCTAGTTTGCATGGAAAAGAGAGTGAGAGAATAAAAGAAAAACAAAATGAAAAAGAGAGAAAGGCTGGAAAGAATGAGAGAGGCCATGTTAAAAGGGGTTCGGCTTTGGTGGTGAGAGAAAAGGAGAGTGCAGCCTTGCAAAAGGAGAGTTGTGTGGCAAGAGTGAGTGTTGTAAGGTGAATGTTGGTAATGACAACCTATGATGTTGATGGTTTACAAAGAGACATGTTTGAGCACTAATGAATTTCTTGACTCTTTGGCTAGTGTTGTTGTCTCTTTTTACAGGACTTTTATGATGTCTTCCTTGACGAAATCCAAAAGGATTACCTCTAATTTGAGGAATCAAGCATCAAATTGACTTTGTACTTAGAGCTATTGTTCCCAATAGACCAACTTATAGGAGTAATCTTGAAGAGGCTAAGGAGCTTCAAAGGTAGGTTCATGAATTGATGGAGAAGGGGTACATAAGGGAAAGCATGAGTCCATGTGTAGTACCAGTGATTCTTGTGCCTAAGAAGGATGGTTCATGGAGAATATGTGTTGATTACCGAGCCATCAACAACATCACGGTAAAGTATCATCCTATTTCTCGCTTAGATAACATGTTAGATGAATTGCTTAGCTCATGTGTGTTTTCAAAAATTGATTTAAAAAGCGAGTATCATCAGATTAGGATGAGAGAAGGAGATGAGTGGAAAACCGCATTCAAAACAAAGTATGGTTTATATGAGTGGTTCGTTATGCCTTTTGGATTAACCAATGCACCGAGTACTTTCATGAGATTAATGAACCATATTTTGCGTGCTTTCATCGGCAACTTTATGGTTATTTGTTTGATGATATCCTGATCTATAACATGAACTTAGAAGATCATTTAAGCCATTTGAGATATGTTTTAGTTGTGCTTCGAAAGGAGAGATTATTTGCTAACATTAAGAAGTGCACCTTTTGCATAGATAGACTTGTATTTCTTGGTTTTGTTGTTAATGCGCAGGGAATACAGGTGGATGAAGAGAAAGTTTGTGCAATCCGGGAGTGGCCTAGTCCAACAAGTGTGAGTCACGTTCGGAGTTTTCATGGACTAGCTAGTTTTTACAGGAGTTTTGTGAAGGAATTTAGTAACATTGTAGCACTAATCATTGAAGTTAACAAGAAGACTGTGGGCTTCAAATGGGGAAAGGAACAAGAAAAAGCTTTCAAGCTGATTAAGGATAAGCTTACACATGCTCATTTACTTGCTTTACCTGATTTTGCTAAAACTTTTGAAAATGAACGTGATGCTTCAGGTTGAGGAATTGGAGCAATATTGATGCAAGAGGGACAACCCATTGCATATTTAAGTGAGAAGCTTAGTAGGGCAGCCTTGAAATACCCTACTTATGATAAGGAGTTATATGCTCTAATTAGGGCCTTGGAAACCTGGCACCATTACCTATGGCAAAAGGAATTTGTGATTCATACAGATCATGAATCTTTGAAGCATTTGAAGGGCCAGCAAAAATTGAACAAGAGGCATGTGCATTGGATGGAGTATATAGAGACGTTTCCTTATGTCATCTGCTATAAGCAAGGTAAGAAAAATATTGTTGCTGATGTGCTTTGCCGTAGGTATGTTCTAATCTCAACACTTGATGCTAAGTTACTTGGTTTTGAACATATTAAAGATTTTTATGCTGTAAACCAAGATTTTGCTGAAAATTATACCAGTTGTGAAAAGAATGCCTATGGAAAATTCTTTAGACATGATGGATATTTGTTTAGAGAAAATAAATTGTGTGTTTCAAATTATTTAATTAGGGAGTTGTTGTGAGAAAGAGTCGTAACGGTGGTTCGATGAGACACTTTAAGGTAGCAAAAACTTTGAGTGTTTTGCTAGAATATTTTTATTGGCCCCAAATGAAGAGGGATGTTGAGAGGGCTTGTAAGAAGTGTATCACATGTAAGTGAGCTAAATCCCGAGCATAATCTTATGGTTCGTACACTTCTTCGCCTATTCCTAGTAAGCCTTGGGTGGATATTTCTATGGATTTTGTATTAGGTTTGTCTAGAAGTATGACTGGTAGGGATTCTGTGTTTGTTGTTGTGGATAGATTTTCGAAAATGGCATATTTTATTCCATGCCACAAAACTGATGATGCTTCTCATGTTGCAGACCTATTCTTCAAAGAGATTATTCGACTTCATGGTATGCCTAGAACAATTGTATCTGATAAAGATGTTAAGTTTTTAAGTTACTTCTGGAAGACCTTGTGGTGTAAGTTAGGAACAAAATTATTGTTTTCTACAACTTGTCATCGACAATCTGATGGTCAAACTGAAGTAATAAATATGACTTTATCTAGTCAGTTAAGGGCTATCATTAGGAAGAATATAAAACTTAGGAGGAATGTTTGCCTTATGTTGAATTTGCTTGTAACCATACCACTCATTCTACTACTAGATATTCACCATTTGAGATTTTGTATGGTTTTAATCCACTAACTTCGTTGGATTTGTTGCCTTTACCAGTATCTAAGTTTGTTAATTTAGACGGTAGAAAGAAGGCGGAGTTTGTTAAGCATATTCATGAAAAGGCCACGATCAATATTGAGAGGCGGATAGAGCAGTATGCCAAACAAGCTAACAAGGGACGACATCGGATGGTCTTTGAACCTAGTGATTGGGTTTGGCTATATATATGCAAGGAAAGATTTCCTAAGCAAAGGCGTTCTAAGTTGCTTCCAAGAGGCAATGGTCCTTTTCAAGTTCTGGAGCGCATCAATGACAACGCTTACAAACTTCATTTATCAGGTGAGTACACTGTAAGAACCACTTTTAATGTTACTGACTTGAGTCCATTCAATGCAGGTGATGAAGATTTGAGAACAAATCCTTCTCTAGAGGAAAGGAATGATGGAGGCATGGCTAGAAGGTCAAGAGTAGATCTACCTGTGATGCCACCTGGACTAGCTTCAAGGACTTGGGCTTGAAGATTCAAAGAAGCACTCAACAGGTCGATTTAGAAGGTTCAAGAGGAGAAGATACATTTGCACATCATTCAGAATGAATCCAAACTGATCAACATCATTAAGGCGAGCTTGGGAATGAATCAAGACAAGTTTCAAGTGAATTGGACTAAAGCTGGCAAGGAATGCCATTAGCCTTCATTTTAGGTTGTCAGCTTACATACAAAATCAACTAGCTTTGAAAACGTCTGCAGCGGATGACTTATGTGCTACACCACACAATGCCACCAACTTTCATGGCCTATGTCGGAGACATAGGGGTTTAAGTCGTCGGCCTTTTGGCTGGCATAGACTTTCTGTTTGTCTCGGATTTTTGTTTACAATTGTAAAGGCCACTGGCTTTCTTTTATGGCCGCCAGCTTATCTTGTAGGATGAATTGTCTTCTAGTTTTTTCTTTTGGTTTCATTTTGCTTAGTTATAAATCCCTATGGCTTGTATTGAAGAGACATATTACTTTTGAATGAAATTGAGAAGATTTCTCTTAGGTTCTTGATTGAATTACTTTTGAACTTATTGGATCTAATTCGTGGCATTCGATCTTTGACTTATCAATTGAAATCTCTACCTTTGATTGTTGCATCTACATCTTACACCAAGCTTCTTGTCTCTTTATAGATAACGGGTCACGATTTCTATACAAACTAGAACGATCTTTGGAAATGAATCAAACATATTGGTATCGGGTTTCGTCATTGATTAGCGTGGTTCATATCAGTTGGTGTCCCTCGACCACGAGATGTGACTAGGTCATAAGATGAGGATATGAGGTCGGGCTAGGTTGAGGATGAGCTGATTAATCCAGATACTCGATGAGCTCGAACAGGTGCTCTGAGGTGTGGACTCGAGGTCGTATAGTTGAGGTGTTATGTTCTCCAAGATGAATTGAGCTGTTTCTTCAATGGGCTGTTGAGGGCAAAGGTTCCTAGCCTCCTAAAAGATCGAGTGGGCCTAGGGCTATATTTTACCGTCAATATTTAATTAAAATGCATTTAAAATTACATGAATTAGGTTTTAGATTCACAACTTTAAGTTAATTTGACTTATGTTATTATGATTGCCATTAGTAATAGTTATATTGAATAAGCTTTTATTATTATTATTATTATTATTATTCTCACTTTTGCTTTCCACTAATATTATTGTTTCTATTTCATTACTAATATTACTTTTAGTCATATATTTACTATTATTGTAATTATCATTAATTCTATTTTATTATTACTTCTATTATTATAGTTAAATAATTATTACTTTTTATGCCTTTTAGGTTTCAACCATTACAGGTGACACACATGCATTCACATTTAATTAATATCCTTTCCTTTATTATTTCTCTTTAGTTTTCTTTTTATTATTATAACTAATAGCATATTATATTATCATTATTATATTATATATTAAATAAGGAAAATAAAAATAAAAAAGAAAAGGAGAAAAAGGAAGAGGCCGGACTTACCTGATGGAGAGTAGGTTAGGTCGTCCGCGGCAGGAAGCGCATTACATGACCCAACCGGATCGCGGAAGCGGGTGGCGGCCGTGCGACAGCCAACGGTGATCAAGGCTTTATCGAGCCAGCCAAATTGGGGTCAACGAGTGGTCCGATGAGGTAAGTTTCGACTAAGGACTTCTAGCGGTGGTAGTTTCATGCTTTCCAATGTCGGCCGGTGGTGGCGAGGTACCTGTTAGTGATCTAGTGCTCCTTAGTGAGGGCTTTTACTATATATCCAAAGCTATCGATCTCTTCAAGCTTCGTATGGTGATCAATTCATCCAATACTGCTTGGAAAGCAAAAATTTCAAAGAAAGATTTTGGAAATTCCAAGTTAGAACTAAGAACACGGATTCAAGTTTATAATGAATTTCGATCGGAGTTGATGCTTGAAAAATATTAGGGAGTTCTATTTATTCTAGTGGGAGTTCGATTCAAGATTGGAAAGTGTTATTTTATGCATAATTAAATCTTGATTTTTTTAGGGTTTATATCTTCACAAATTTGGGATTATATCAAAGGTGGGTGTTATTTTTCAAGTAAATGTGATATTTTCATTCTTAAGAAGGATTGAAAGCTTCCACCTTCCTTCAACCTCCCAAAATAAACAAATAAAACAAAAAATTCGAGTCAAATCTTCATAATTTAGGGAAGAGCAATATTGACTTTTTCTAATTTTTCTATTTAGATTTAACCTAAAAAAAATACACGAAATCTTACATATTTGATATTACATGCCTATTTTGTAATTTGGTATTATTATGAAGCTAAGATGACAAAAAATGACATCCAAATAAGTTATTTGACCATATTATTTGGCTAGAGGATGAAAATGATGGTGATGTTAGCATTGACATCCAATACGTCTCCTAATATGGGGTGAAAAGCAATAAGCATGTTTACTCTTTATATAATAAATATTTACCAATATATTGCTAAAATAAAAATAATTACCAAATTACGTTGTAAAATCATGTATCTAAGTCAACATATGATATATTTACAAGAAAATTACGTTTACAAGACATAATATCATGATTTTATACTGTACCTAAATCACGTTTCATTAGCAGGATCAATGATTTTAAATATAAATAGCATTTGTAAATCGCAGTATATACGTTTGTACCATTTTGTTTTCAATCTTCAGCCATTCTCTCTCTTTTATTTGTCTCATGTCTTAGAAAAAAGATTATATCAAGTTTAATTATTGAGATATACATATAATACACTAATTTCCTTATATCATGTTTCAAAATCACGATTTTGTGATTGTATGTTGTTAATTATTTTTATTTTGACCTTGAATAAGCAATTAATTTTCATTCAAGTTCTAAATAAGAATTTTTTTCCTCCTAATGTTTATGACTTATCCATGCATGCTGATATTCTATACCTTATTCATGTTTGCAAAAAGAAAGGGAAAAAAAAAAAAAAAGATGTTAGAGCTCTAAGCCTGGATCTGTTTAAATAAATTAACCAGTCATAGGCTATTAAAATAAATCATAGACTAAATATATAATAAAAATGTATTATATTAAACCTAAATAATTTTTCAAAGTTTTTCAAATAAAATTTCACATAATTCTTTAAGCCTTAAAATTGTGATGATTTTAGGTTTGATATAATATTATATTTTATTATATACTAAAACATATTTGTATTTCTCTCTCTCAGTGTACGTACGTATATATATATATATGTTAAGCTTATTCAGGAAAAATAGATTGTCTATAAATATATTAATATATACAATTATATATAATAAAATAATATTAAAAAATATTTTACGAATTCTTTACAATCCTATTTACAACCCTTCACAAGTTTTATTGTGAGCGTGGCAGCCTTATCTTGTTTGCAATCCATCCACTCACATAGATTGTTATTAAATCATAAAAGGAAAGTTAGGAAATAAAATAAAAACCTTTGGAATGGTTCCATTAGCCAGCGGTAAAATTGCAAATTTGCAATCATTTGACTGTTTTCTTGGTATGTAATGGTTGCACACTACGCATTAACTTTTTTTTCCCAAAATACTCTCTGAAATTGACAGATTTATTTTAGTGCGGGAGACCCTTTTACTTAAATATTTAAAAAAAAACAAATTAATATATATTAAATAATTATCAAAAAAGTTTATTTCATAAATGAAAAAAATACGCTTTGAGAATTGAGACAAGAATCCGAACAGTAATATAACCAAATACGTAACCCACGCTAATGATCAATGATGCTTCGTCTTCCGTAGACCCGTATCATCGTCTTCTTCTTCTTCATTTTCTTCTTCAAAAGTTAAAAACAAACCCATTTGCTGCTTAGTGTCACTCATCAACAATGGTGAGTTTTTTTCTCCTTTTTTCCCTCCTCCATTTTAGAAACTGGATTTCAACTTGAGAACTCAAGCTGTTTCTTCTTGGGAAAAAAAAAAAGCATTAATGCCTTAACTTTGTATTTTGGACAAAACAGTATCTAATTTTAGAAATATGTAAAAGCAGAGATACTATAAATATAAAGATAAAGAATGAAAGTTTAGACACTAATATGTTCAAATTACAAAGAATGACACTTCCAGTGCTATTTTTCCATTCCTTATTCGCTATGGTCCAATTTTTTTTTTTTTTTTTCATTCCCATTAGCTCTACAACGTTGTTGTTCAGTATTATCTAAAGGAATTGTTATGCTGTTGTGATTGTTAATGGATATGATGTACCTAGAAAAAATAAAAAACAATGACATTCTCTTGTGCTTGTTAGTGTTATCTTTTTAAACGGGTTTTCATTAGAATTATTGTTGCTTACTATCCTCTTTTCTTTTCTTTTTTTTTTTAATCTTTTTCCTTTGTTGTGTTTTTGTTTATTGTTAATAGGAGCTTTTAATGGATGGAAAGAAGATGAAAACCCAAGAAGAAATCGATATTGAAGAAGAAGAAGAGGAGGAGGAGGAGGAGCGAATCATACTGCCTGATATTGCATTCAACATACTAAAAAGGCTTCCCCTTAAGACACTAATGCCTTCTAGGTGTGTTTGCAAGTCATGGAATTCCATCTCTTACGACTTGTCTTTCGCGGATGAGTTCTTGATCCATTCCCGTCTTCGACCTAATATCACCTCTGTCCTCGTGTTTGTTGATAATTTCTACCATGATAGGTTCCTGTTTTATAGCTTAGATCACCAAACAGGGCTTGCTAGACCTATCTACCACTTGAACGAACCGGAGTTTTCGAGTGCCAAGTTCACGGAGTCTGTTAATGGTTTAGTTTGTTTTGAGATTGGGGTACGCACTTATGTTTGTAATCTATGTACAGGGGGAATGATTCTACTTCCATTTACGAGACCCGATTTTGAATTCAGGTCTAATGCTAAGTTCCGGAGTTTTAGCTCTTTAGGATACAATCCTGTCTCTAGAAACTACAAGGTCTTGAAAACTTGGGAAATATCTACACCTGATAGTTTAGCCTTCATCAACCGGCATAAAGTATTAACGTTAGGCTCAAGTGTCTGGAAAAAAGCAGACAGTGATCCGGTTAATAGCGAGTTTGATGAGTTCGATTGGGGAGGTAGCGTTTGTGTTAATGGAGCTATACATTTCTTCTCACTTGACTTGAATGGGAAGATGAAGATCATGGCCTTTGTCCTTGCAAATGAAAGTTTCTTTATGCTTTCTGTTCCAGATAGTTTCTTATCTCATGAGCAAAAGGCTAAGTTGGCTGTGTACAAAGATCACTTGGCAGTGATAGATTATGGGCAACTTGAACTTAACAGCTTGATAAAGCTCTATATACTGGATGATTATAAAAATCAGGTGTGGAAGGAGGAGAAGATTTTATTGCCGCGTGGCTGTACAATTACTGGAGAGAATCATGGATGGTCTTTAGTTGGCTGTAACCGTAAAGGTGAGATCCTGCTTGCTCCAAAGATCGCAACCAAACAATTCTCTTTTGTTTCTTGTGACTTGGCGGAGAAGCGTTTTCAGACAATCAATGTCCAAGGGCTACCAGAATCAATTTTTTGGAGTCCGCTTATGGTTGCTTCTGCTCCGATTGATTTTGTAGAGAGTGTTTTGTCATTGAAGGAGTTTTATCCCTCATCATGGTTTCAGCAGCGTGTTTTGGAAAGGATAGTTTAGTTTATAGCTACAGAGCAACATTATGTGTGGCTTTCTCACTGTGCTATTTGTTTGAGAGCTGACCCTTCTATATCCAGGTATTTAGTATCTGTAAGAAGCTATCGAATTTTTGAAATGTCTGTTGATGGACTGCTACTGGCAATTAACTCAATGTGTTTCCTTTCCAAGGTTTATGTGGTCTTATCCTGTCTCCATTTTGTTGAGGTACATTTGCTTTGTTATTGTTATCAAAGTTCCATTTAATGTTAGATATATGAAGTCTTTGTTCTGTAATTGGGTATCAAATTTCATATATGTGAGTTCTTGTATACATGGATTGGTTAAATGTTTCAAGATTTTGGAAATTTGTCTTTTGAAACCAAGAAAGTTGGGTAATTTGTGCTCCCTGGACAAGGGTTTATATGTAGTAGTGGTGTGGTGGACTCATGGAGATGTCCTCCTTCAATATGTTGCTTGCATTAACAATATGACAACGCACTAGAATTAATGAACATCATTCGTGAATTATTAGATAGTTGATTGGACAATTCAATTAGTCTTTAAAATTTTCCTTTAGGAAGAGAGACCACATGATGTAAGAATTGATGCTTTGTTTCCTATTTGTTTCTAGTAATTACAACCATGGTATGTATTGGATTCACTTGTGAACTGCTAAATTGTTTCCCAGCGATCACACCTGGCGTGCCAGCTTCATATTTTTTCCTAGTAAGTCAAGAAAAGCAGTCTTTACCATTTCTCTGCATAGGATTTTATAACAATAACTTTTTGGCATTGGTTTTCAAAGTCCACCTCAAAGAACCACAGGCAATTGCTTTCTGAATTATCAAAAATTCTCTTGGTATTGGAAGCTTTGTCATTTTGATTGGTCCATCATGCTTCGTTGCTAATGGTACCCTTTTCAACCAAGATGATTACTATTCCATTCCTTCTCCGTCTGAAAAAATAAGTAATAATTTTCATTGCTGTTCGCTGTTCTTGCCCATGGCCAGAAAGTGCATATCTAAGTCCACTCTTTCAGAGATTATTTTCCTTTCCTGATATCTAGTATGAGACAGTTTCATGAACACCTTTATCTGCAACAATCGGTCTACCATTCGCCAGACCCCTGCCAAAATGAGTCCCAACTGGGTTTTGATCAGGTCCATTGAAAGGTTAAGTCCATGACAAGCGTGTGGTACAGACTGAACTCATGTCTTTACTTCAATCAGGTTCCTTTTTCAGCTTCTTGACTTACAGTTTATTTGTTTCCAAGGGAATTGAAATTCTTAGGATTCCTTCCAGAGCTGTCCGGGATGAATTTTTGCATATTGCACAGCAGGAATATTTTTCTATATTCATGTCTCATTTCCTCACAAGCACATCATTATACTGGTGTGACCTGATTTCGCTGCACAATCAGTCCAACCAACTTCATCCCTTCACCCTCGTGTATATTTCAATTCTTTTATCAGCAAAAGCTTTAAGCCTCTTCCTAGAGCTGCTTTAGTGAAGTTTTGCAGAGATTCTCTATACGTGTTGCTCTTTTCCATTGGTTCAAAACTTCACTAAGAAGCAATCGATTTACTGGGAGCTCATCTTCCAAACTAGCACGGCATGTGTTAGCTGCATATTAGAAAATAGCAGTCTCTTCTTTGTGACGAGGAGCTATGTGTCAAAGCTAGTGCATTGGCACCCTTTTAAAACAGCTGGGTAATGAAGAAGTTACAGCTCACGAGCAGCATTTAAATTCTAAGATAGGAAGTGTAATTTTAATGTAGAACTAGAATAGTGGACAAAGGTCTTGCCAAGGTAAGTTCCTTCTATGTAGCCAGTGCATGATATAACTGCTAAATAGGGTTTCTGATTGCAGCCCACAATTCTAGTATTGTGATACGGCAACGGCAATAGCCTATTTGAATCTCGCCAACAGCCTATGACTAGGTTTTTCTTTTTTTTCCTTCTTATATCATTACCAAAGTTTAAACAACTTATTCATGGCATTATAAAAAACGAGGTGAATTTTTTTTCGTAAAGACTACATAAAAACTTAATGTTTAGTTTACGTCAATGAGAGAGTAAATCAATTCAAAATCTCGTTAGAATGATGGCTAAAAAAAAAAAAAAATCTTGGAACAATTGAATAGAGAAGTCCTTAAACATTGTGCAAATTAATTAACTTAATGAGTCTGTGGTTGGACTGGTTTTAAGAATCATCAAATTTGGTTTTGGTATTTAGGTTTGCCCATTTAGCCTAAAGTACGTGCTCAAGCACTGTTGTATAGTGGGCTTACCTATCGAGCCTAATGGGTAAATCATCTATTGATCACCTCTAATGAGAACCGAACCACACCAACCTATGATGAGACCTGATTATCGGAATCTGAAAACAAAATCCATGGATTGTCTAAGAAATCTGATGGAAAACAATGGCATGTTCCTTATAATGAAGTAAGAATCTTGGTATAGGTGAAGACGCCACAGTCGGTGATGGCAAATCGATTGATAAGTTAAGTGGTTAAACGCCACAGAAAAATCCTAATAAGTTCAAAATGAATTCACTCAAAAGTTCAAAAAGAAAAAACTCTCAAATTATCATTCATCAAAGTTATGTGATATGTGTACAACCAAATATTTTTATATAGACTAAAAAAAAAAACCTAAAAGACATAACAAAATAAAATTGGTGTCCCAAAGAAGACTGGTGGCCTACATAACAAATTGGGCAGTCTACAATTAAAACAAGAAAAAGAAATATAATTACGAGACAAGAAGGCCGGCAGCTCAACATTGTATGCCAACGGCGTTTCACTAAGGCCGGTGGCCTTGGAACCGGCGTACAAACCAAATTTTAAGGCTAGCTATTCTTCATATTTAGGCCGGTGGTTGTTTGATGCTATTTGAAGCTTCAACACTTTAGTTTTTGGTGTCTTAAACTATTTTATAAGCTTTCTTGGTTCACTTGACTCGTGTTTTAGTCATTAGAACTTCAATCAACAGGCCTCCAATTCCTTGATATGGTTTGTTAAATTTGAACTTGATCAGCTCTAATGTTGATGCTACCAGATTCGCATCAACCTCCATTGGTGGGATCATTTAGTATGCTTTTTTTTTAATGGCTTTTGAAATTATAAAAAGCTTGTATTTAGGTTAACTCATCTTATGCTTATAAAACTAGTGCTCATAATTGTATTAACTATTAACGTGTCATGCTTTATATTTAAGTATGAGTTGTTCATATTCCAAATGATTCAATTCGTAAAATAATCCATTTATTAATTATATTTATAAATCTAGATCATAACGTGATCATTTATTAAATATGCTTTTTGTTCAGGTTGATTGTGCAATTGAAATAAAATCTAACATACATTCTATCATAGTTATCAAGCCTATTAAAAGGATTATAATGGAGTGAAGGTTTTAGTAAAACTTAAGTCTATATAAATAAATAAATAATATGGTACTCCTGAACAAAGTAAACCATAGTATGATTATAGTTATAATCAAGGTAACACCTAATTAAATGTAACAAAGTAAATCATCTATTTGCCATATCAAACCATCACATTATATTGAACTTTGACCTGATCAGATCAGATATCAATGCCATCAAGCCGATATCTAAGTTCAAGCACTTTTTTTTTTACGTCTTTAACAAAACCATAAAAAAATTATAAATAAAAGAAAAGAAGAAAGAATGTTAAAAAGATCAATCAAAATGGTTCATCATTCCTATTTCTTTTTCTAATATTTTTATATAGTCAAAGCCTGCTGTTATAGCAAAATATCATCGAATCGAAAATGCATATGAATTGTTTAAATCGTCGTGCATATTAGTAAGTTCATATGCATATACAAACACTAAGTTTTTCCTTTTTTGTAATATCTAAGGATATAGGTTTTTAGGTATAAACCTCTCAAAATAGCGTTATAAAGAAGTGAATATTCTAATACGAATATTATAGATGTAAGATATTGAGAGCGGAATTTATACTATATCAAATGGGAGATGATAAATGAAGCTCACTGTATAGGAAAATGAGTTGACATAAGACATAAATATATGATTCCATATGCAAAGTGAGCCGGAGATGTCCACCTTGAAACAAATTTCTAAAAGTTTAAAATTAAAGTGAAATGTAAGTCAACGCACACAATTATCAATAATACAAGATCTCTTTTGGAATTATGTTGTAACTTGAGCTTGTAATTTAGAAGAAATCCATACAAACCTTAATATTAAATGGATTGGTCAGTACAACTTGTGCTTATGCCAGCTTAGCAAGTTGCTCCCACTCCGGACTTACTTCAAGAAAAGATAGGACTGGGCAATTCTGCTGATTCTGGAGCTTATTTATCATTATATTGATTTGATAAAAAGACGAAAGCACTTTTTTTATGTTACGATTGATATGTTGGAATGATTTGAAATGGAATAAAATTGATTAAAATGGAATAAGTTTCGAAATGACAAATTCATTTCTATATTTAAAAGTGTATATGGAACCGAATGACTATTGGATGTATTTATCGAAAATATCCTTAGCAAGCTATGGATATGCAATAGGATAACAGGGTAATCATATTGCATACAATTAATAAAACTGAATGGAATCGTGATTCACTTTCTTGAAACTAGAATCGAATTCGCTTTCAAAACCGGAATCAACAATTCCAAGGAATCATGATTCCACGATTTTGGCTTCTAAAGATGTATCCAAACATGGAAAATGAAATGGAATATGGAATCGCGATTCTATTATGAATCTATTCTTTTATACCAAATATAACGTTAGAGTAAAATTATACGAATGGGGTCCGAGGAATTTTTTGGGCCATGGCCCATAGGAGCATTACCTATATTTACTAAATATAATACACACTCCACCTTAGAACTATAAAGATGCAAATGCATCAATCTCCCTTTCTTTTTATTATCATGTTCTTCATAGTTATTGATCAATCACTCTTTTCATTGTAAGTACTTCTACAATAGTTAAACTTGCATGAGAAAAAAATATATAAATATATGGAGAGAGAGTACGATTTCTCAGGTGGGGGGGGGGGGGGGGGGGGGGGGGGGGGGGGGGTGGGGAGAAGGAATTTAATGCTCCATTTTACTTAATATATATCTCCCGTCACCCCACCTAACCATGTAGCTTTAGAGAACCCGTATTTTCGCCTATGTTCTAAAAAGAAATAAAAAAAAATATAAAAGAAAAATGTATACAACACTAACTTATATATTATGAGGAAGCTCCACAACCATAACTCGAAATGAAATGGATATAATCCTATCGCAGGACTTCCATTGATTTTGTTTAAAGGCCTGTCACAAAAGTGTCCACCAATTTTAACCTAAAATTGGAAAACTTATCCATTCTCTTTGTAATTAAATACATACTAGAATATAATATGAAACACCTAAAGATTAAATCTATCAACTTATGGAATTGATAGTGTTAACTTGACTAATATTAGTGCACTTAGAAAATTCAATTAAGTATCATATTGATGAATTGAAATTTTGGGTATTAAATTATCGATTTCGATGAAGTTGAGGTAGTATAAAAAACTCACATGTGGTTTTCCGTAGTAGCAGTTTAGATGCTATATCTATTTAGATACAATGTTTCGACGGATAGAATTCTTTTCACACATTTTACTTATATGAATGCATTTAAAGATACAATTTTTTTACTTGTACATTGTATTTTTTTAATCTTATTCTGATCGTTTTGATATTGAATTTTTGTCATTTTTAACATCTGTTTGTCAAGAAATAGATACAAATATTTTTATTTATAAATAAATCAAACAAACTGGATATAGATTAAGCATAGATACATATCAAATATAGATGAGATACGGATGAAAATTATACAATTCAAACAGACCCTTAACACTTGCTAAATGTCCCATAAAAATGTTTTTAAAAGAAAGGGCATTCTAGCAAAGTTTGCATGTTATTACTTTGTAATTATTAAAAATTAATGTTTATTTTATGATAGATTAACACGATGCAGAAAAGATGGGGTAAAGGAAAAAAAATTACGAAAATACCACTAGAAAGAAAATATTTCTAGTTTTAAACAACTTGAACTCTTTAAGAAACAAAGTAATTAGTGTCTGACCTTGTCTCTAGAAGAGACGAGATCAATATCTATATCTGCATGAACCTAGTCTCTCAAGAGACGAGGTTCATTCTAAGTAATAAATCTCGTCTCTTGAAGAGACGAGGACCTCCACTTAAGACTTCGTCAATTGAAGAGACGATGTCCTTAGAAGACAACCTCGTCTCTTCAATAGACGAGGTAATCGAGCCTTAAATTCATGACAGCACCTCTTCTTCTTCATTTTGCATGTGGAAAACATTATCAAATTCCTTAATTCCCAAACTGAAACCCTAGCCTCCAATTTCACAATTGCGATTGACACAAAATCAGGGCATCATTTGGAGTTGGATCGATTGTTAGATGTTGAGGAAGTGATAAGATTGTATGGAAGTGAAAAATTTTGTGCGAAAAATCCCAAAATCGTTCTGAAATCAATAGGTAATTTTGTTTTTTTAATTTCACGTGAATTTCCGCTATTTATGATTTTGCATTGGATGTTAAGATCCTACATTTACATAGTATTGTTGCATTATGGTATGGGTTTGGGAAATGAGCTTGGCGTGTTGCATTTTATTTTATATTTGTCTGTATCATATTATTCCTTCGTTTCGAACTGAAGGACCAATTTTTTTAAAATTTTTTCTATTTTTTCTCTCTTTTTTTGGTAGTTTTCACCATATAATTGATGAAATTATGATGTAATTATGATTACGGTATTTAGTTTTTGAAATTAGGAACCAAATCATGAAATAATATACTGTATACATCATACACATTGATAATAAGTGATGGTGCGAAGACTGGGGTGAATATAGTAGCATTAGTAAATATCCTTAAATATTATATGAGTGCGATAGATAAGTGAAGGTGCAAATTTCATGTATTCACCTTATGTTTTATGAGATAACATGGTAGGTGAGGAGAGAAAATAGATAAGGCAAAGTTTGTACTGTATGCTCATGGCAACATTATGGAGGGGAATGATGGTTTTAGTTATGATAAGCAGCCAGTTGCAGTGGTTAATGTTAGTAAGAATTCAACATATGAGGAAATAGTTGGTATAATTTGTAATAGACTTAAGGTAAATAGTCTACACATCGGGTTGAGCTGTATCATAGGGTAGTTGTAAGGACCCGGATTTACCCCTATATTGAAAATAGGCAAACCCAGTTCTCCAACCACATATAATCTGCAATATTATATATAAGGTTGTAATCTAGGATAAGTTTGTATGGTTATTTGCCTAAATTTTTATGAGAATAAACTTTATTACTAATAGTACATATAACATTCCATAAAATACAACTTTTAACTTCATTACTTAATAAAAGATCCAAATATAATACAACCATATATACATATATATATACATACATTACAAACAAGACTCATAAACAAGCCATTTACAAAATATATCAAAAGATAACAAAAATCTATTAACTAATACATAGGTTTTCAGAACATATATGTACATATAGCTATTTTATTATATAAGGGTTCCATCAAAGTCAAGGTCGTCTCTACTCCTCCCAATCATCTAACAACTCCTCAAAATCCGATCCATATCCCTTGCTTGTATAGAATTCGTCATCCACACCTGAAAATAATAAAAATATGAGCCAGAGGCCGATACATAAGTAACAAAAACAAATGTGTAATGGCATACACGATCTTAAACTATAAAGCAATGTGACAATCATTCGATTATTAGATAATCTTTAATTAGTCAAACATCACTGGAGTATTCAAACTTCGAACAACAAAGATATTTAGGGGTCCTGAGTAACGATCATGATACCCAGAGGGTTGATATAAGCAACTCGGATACTTATATCTCCTAGATGATATATCCATAAAGAGAAAATAACCTCATCTAGGGTTAACAGCCATTACACACCTTCACTTATCTTAGTCCGTAACATCACTTAGTCCAACTGTTCCCATAAACATTTGAACTAAATCATATTATTTCATTCTAAGCTTAAGCAAACGTTACGCTGATACCATCTTCCCCATCAGTTATTCGTTGTACCATTTAGGAAAGTCTTATCAAAAGACAGGGGTGGCCTAATCACCTAAACTACCGTGCCCCCAATCTGAGCAAGGTGCTGCTACCCGAACCGAATACCGATCTACCATCTAGGCCAAATATGGATTTAAATAGCATAAGAGACATCCAATTCAAACAAAGTTTAAGTTTTCCTATATTAGATATGGTTAAATATATGCCTATCTTAAGCAAAGAGCAAACACGTTACTGCGTACCTTTTATAAAATCCAAATAGAACCTCGGGAATCCTTCAGAAGATAATCTAAATTCAAATCAACATTATACTTGGAATTACACTTAAAGCATATCAAATCTTAAGCTTGATACTTAAGACTTCAAATACAACTTATACAAAGTCATAACATATCATTTATCAAGATCATACAAGCTCACAAAATAATCGTTACACCTCAAATATCATCAATATATCTCATTTTAGTCCAAAAAATCCATTTCATATACAAACACACATTAAATAAGAAAACATAAGTTTTTAACCATGTTTGAAAATTGTATCAACTGAAAATAAACACAATTTAAGCTTTTATACTTTTGAAATTTGTAAAATATTAAAAAATAAAAGTTGTAGATATTTTTTTAACCTTTCCAACGCAACTTGAATCACCTCAATCAGAGGTCGGATGAAAAATTTATGACTAATTTACAAAATAGTGTCGCAACAGGGGAAATCAGAAACCGCAACACCCTTGGCAACGGGGCCATTTGGGAGGCCGTTTCAACTTAGGGAAAATGAGTTTTTGATCCAAGAGTGCAACACCCCTCCCAATGGAGCCGTTTCCAAGGCCGTTTGCTCCAAACACCCCTTCAAATGGGGCCGTTTTGACAGGTGTTTAACAGTTCCTGTACACCCCCTGTTTTGAATACGAATTTTTTACAACTTTAACACTTTTAACTTAAACCAAAACACTTTCTTAGCTCTCTATAACTTGATATATGAACTTCAAATCATTTATTATACATTTTAACTCATTAAACAACATCATTTCACTTCAATCTCCACCCTTCAATCAATACAACATTCAACACAACTTTCAATAAGCTCAACTTCACTTAACCCTTACTACACCACTCATACATCATTCCATTTTCATCAAAACAATTTAACTACTAAACATGCATATATTATACTTCATTAGTAGCCCAAACCTTCATCAACACATCACTAATACATATATACATATCAAATTCACATTTAACAAACTCTACACTATAAAACTTGCATCAAATGTAACTTAAACTTACCTCAAATCTTTGGGCTTGGTTTGCAAGCCTTTAGAAGGGTCTTTTGGTAGCCAACTTGTAAGAATTTGGATATGGGTCTTGGTCTTGAAGTTCGGGTAGCTTTGGAAGAGAGTAATGAGTTTTATGTTTATTTAGGAGGTTGTTTTGATGGTGGTTTGATTTTGGATGAAAATGGGGATATTTTTGGCTTGATATTTATACAAATTTGACTTTTAAGGCAGCCCAAAATAAAGTTATTAAGTGGCTTTTAGTTAGGCTTAATTAAGGTTATTAATTTAAGTAAAACAAAAGGCATTTGGCTAACTTTTTGGGTTCCAAAAAGAAAATATGCTACACATAACACTTGAAATATACATTTAAGTCTAATATTACTCATATCATATACAATATCAATATGTAAATCAATATTAAGTATTTATTATACTAATGCAAACATAATTATTCTATACTACTCAAACACATACATTAAATTACACTAGCTTAATCTATATGTAAAACGTGTTATTTATTTATTTTAATATGCAACTATAATCACTCATATATAATATGATATTAGGAATAAAAGCATGGCTATTAGTAGTTATTGGAGATAAGCCGCTACGTTGTAATGTTATTCCAGTGACTGATGATGAGGCTGCACATGAGATGTTGGAGTACACTGAGGGGTTAGTGCTTGTGTATGTGCATATGTTTTAGAACGATCTACTCAGGCACCTGCAGGGGAAGTAGGTATTGATGGAAATGTTGGTAGCCAAGGGTTGGTAGATTCAAACTCAACTCCAATCCGGATAATAGGTAACGCATAGGTGCAGATGGGTACCTTTGGAAATATTGCAACGGATTGGCCATGTGATTAGGATACTAACGTAATGCAAGACTTTTCGGTAAGTGAATCTAGTGATGACTATGACAATGATGGAAATGATAATTAGGTAGCTTTTCCCCAAGCAAATGATGTAATCGGTGTACACGTAATAGAAATGACTGGCACCGTTTTGTGGCTCCCACAGACATTGATGCATTTGGAAGCTCAATGCTAGTACCTTTTTTCACTGCTAATGTTAGTACTGGCTATGCTGCATTTGATGTTGAGCAAGAAATGAGTGCTGGCAATTAGAGTTTCAACGATGAATTTAAGGTTGGGATGCGGTTTAAGACTAAAGATCATCTCATACGGGCAATTAAAATGTGGCATATATTGAATCATTATAACTTAAGGTGGACTTGGACTCGAGTTCATGGGTAGTTAAATGTACTGATGTTTCATAATAGGGGTTGCAAGTGGAGACTTAAAGGCAGTTATAAGAAGCATGGCAGGTGGTTTCACATCACCAAATATGAAGGACCTCACACCTGCTTAGATGAAATGACTGGACTGGACCACTCTCAGTTAGACTCGACTAGCATTTATAGGTGTATCATACTAGAGATTCGTAATTCTCTAGATGTGAGGGCGAAGGACCTGCAATTGACCATCTTGAAAGAGTTTGGGTACAATGTTCATATGAAGAGGATTCGTGAGGTGAAGCGAAAAGCTAGTGAACAGGTGTATGGAAGTTGGGAACAGTCATATGTTGAGCTCTCGCATATATTTAATGATAACTGAGGCGAATCCAGGAACAAAGGTTGAGTGAGAACTATGGATTCGAATGTAGTAGGATACGTACTCCTTGACAAACTCTTTTGGGCATTTGCCCCTTGCATTGAAGCATTCCAGTACTATAGGTATGTTTTGGATATATGCTTATATTTATTTACAAATGATTGATATTGATGAAATAAGTTATATTTGTTAATTGTTTGTAGACCCGTAGTCACAATTGATGGGACCTTTTTGTATGGCAAGTACAAATACAAACTACTCATCGCAGTAGCAATAGATGGGGTAAATCATATAGTTCCATTAGTATATCGTCTTGCCGATGAGGAGAAAGAGGAACCATGGAGTTGGTTCCTTACAAAATTGCTGGAACACTTATCAAGGACCATTCAAACATCTGCTTAATATATTATCATCATGTCGACATTAAGAATGCAATTGAACATGAGCATGCGCGTGGCTAGAGGGTAGCCATGGAGGTAGTGTATCGAGCATGTTGCTAGCAACTTCAACTTGATGGCCAAAAGCAAGGAATGTAAGGAATTAGTTAAAAGAGCAGCATACCAATGCAATTGAGAAAGTTTTATGGTTACTTCAATGCAGTAAAACAAAATAGTCCATGCACTTCGAGATATTTTCGCAAGTTGCATCTATATAGGTGGACTTTATCTTATGATGAAGGAGTAAGATTCGGAATCGATACAATAACAAACATGGCTGAAAGTTACAATTCCGTTCTAAAAGATACTCGGTGCTTACCTGTGGCAGTATTAGTAAAGAAAAGCTTCTACAATTGCGACTCCATATTCAACAGGCAAAGATGGGAAGCTAGTAAAGCAATGAGTTCGGGTATATTGCTTACACCATATGCTGCAACTAAGTTTGAAAGGTGGAACAATGTTGCAACTTCCCATTGGGTAACGTGTTTCGACTACCACGAACGAGTATTTGAGTCACAACCACTCTGTGCCCTACAATGTATGGCCAAAAGGAAGATCACATTCATAAAGTGGAGTTACGAGCATGTAGATGCACATGCAATAAGTGGTAGACATATAGAATCCCATGCTCCCATGCAATGGCAGTAATAGGAACTCTGCACATGGATTGTGATGGCCAAGTAGGGCAATGGTATAGATGGGAGAATCAACTGTAGGTGTATGGGCGATCCTTCATACCTGCAGTAGATAAGGCTAATTGGACTCCCTCAACATTCTAAGGTAGCACCCCATCCCAGGACTTATTAGGAAAACGGGTAGGCCTAGAGAAAAACAATTCTAGAATGAGATGGATATTCCAGATGGCCCACGAGGTGCGATTTGTGTGGACAGATAGGCCACAACATCGGAAGTTGTCCTAGTAGGCAAGCGGCTAATAGGAACCTTACGAGCCAGTCGAGTCGTAGTGGTATTTTTTTGGTTAATGTCATTTCTTTTGCTATATTTACGTCCCATACATCATGTATTCTTGCTTCTTATGCTTCTACTAACACTATGCCTCTACTAACACTATGCCTTACTTTCTTCCTTGCAGATGGATCCGGGACCGCTCGATGATTTCATATTTACAGGGCAGCCTGTTCACTGATTGAGGCTGGCATGCGAGGGACAGGTAAGATTATTTCCTCATCCAATTACTTATATCATCCACACACAAATTGAGTCATAGATTTGTTTTCAAATGCAGGAGCATGTGGTGTTACATTGTCGCTGTAGAGAAGCAAAGCTCATATGGCAGCACGGTATGCCTATAGACCTAGATGAAAGACTTGTTCCACTTCTATTGCATGCCAGTTTCATAGTTGCTGCTCAGATACTGTTTGTGCAGCTGGATTGGCACTTTATTACAACTCTGTAGAGAGATTGCACCCAAAGACACATATGTTTCACATGCCAATGGGAGAGTAGACTGCGACGTTACAAGACATTGCTGCATTCACTAGCCTGCCTGTCGATGGCTATGTAGTTACTGACACATCTTGGATTGATTGGTCGAAGTTATGCCACCAGTTACCAAGAGTTAGACCACAGGCCGACGTGCACATGAATGGTGGCCGATTGAAGATGTCATGGTTAGATACACACTTTAGAGAGCTACCTAATCATGAAGATGACATCACTCTCTGGCCATATGCTAAAACATTTATTCTATTGCTATTGGGAGTTTTCATTGTTGAATCGCCGAATATGGTTTACGTTATGTACCTCCAGATGCTCGATGACTTGAAGAGAGCAGGGCAGTTTGCTTGGCATGGCTATACAGACAGCTATGTATGGCTTCTCATGTATAAACAGGTGACATTGCAGGACCCCTAGTAGTCCTTCAGATTTGGGCATGGGAGCAATTCCCACACATCACTCTGCTGCGACGACAGATCACATCAATTATCGCAAATCGCCCATTGATCAGTTATTAGGGTACTACTTTCGATGTCACTCGCTCCCTTACACATTTGATATTCGAGTATAGGGGGTGTTTCTATAGACAGCTCCTCAGCTAGGTATCGAATCATATATTTAATGTGTTCACATGTATATAGTTATGTTGTATTTACTTACTTATGTATATTATACTTTTCTTTCTTCTACAGGTTGTTCGGGCCCCCTATGCCGTTATTATGGATTCCCTCCCCGTATATCGCTGAGTGGGTAGTGACATATGGCATGCTCAAGTCCCCTTAGTTTGCTTTCACTTTGTCGAGCACTATTGCCTAGATAGGGTGCTCAGACAGTTTAGTAGTTTGCAAAGGATTCCCGACCATCTAGTTGATATGAGAGCCCTACATGAGCTAAATTTACGAGGGCGTTCCGAGTAGAAGTAGGTATCAGGGCATGCCAGGCAGATAACTGATTGGGTGGCAAGCAAGATCACATTGCCCAGGTACTAGATATTCCACTGGCACATTTGTAGATTATTTTAACTGCTACTATACGATCACCAAGCATTGGATCGGTCGTACAGGGGCCATTATTCGATATGTGGTAAGTTCACTTACGACATAAACTATATATGGATTTAAATTGTGTTTATTATTAACTGATCTACTTGTTCCCCCTTGCTTGCAAGCAGATTTTATCTATAGAGTCTCGAGCATACCACCAGAGGACACTCCATCCACCACATAAGATGTTATTCGCATAGTGAATGAGTTTATGGGACTTAATTTAAATGATCAAACACTAACGCCAGCACCAACACCAGTATCAGCACCTGAAGACCCATAACCTCGGCCTGTATGGAAATGGTAGTCAGCTAAGAGAGGTGTGGGCAGGGACAGGGTCGGGGTCAGGAGTGAAGGCGAGCCCAAGGTGTACATATCAGAGACTAGCCTTCGCCCTCTCATGAGCACGTATCTGATGAGCCAAGCCTTCCACATTTTCTTCATTCCGAGCCTGATCCATCATCTTCATCATTTGCTCATCTATATGAGACCCCCCTAGCAGACATAGCATACACTAAGTTCCATACCCCCCCTTCGCTCCACAGAAGAGGCAACCATCACTGCCACATGATATGGGGGAGGGACTTACCTAGATGGAGCCAAACTTAGTCCCATTTCATCCTTATGGTGCTAGTGGTGGAGATGAGGATGCCATACTCACTTAGGTGGATCCGACCATGGAGCTTCCTCATCAGGATGTCCACTAGCGTATAACATTCCCCTAGACTTTTGTCGAGCGAGGACGAGGAAGGCAGGGCACCCAACAGTAGCTGTTGTATAGATTTTTATCTTTTATGATTCTTGTATATAGATTCTTCTTCTCTCATTGGTGTTTGTAGTCAACATAACATTCATGTACTTAACACATCATTCATTCCATTCTTCCATATTCTGAGTTTTTTTATGTTTGTTGTGAATGGCTTTACAATTCTGTTATAACAGAATGAACTGGATTTGGTACTGAGTTTTTTTATAGATAATGTTTGGGAATACTTTTGTGGTTGGGTTATGAAGTCTGTAAGTTGTTTAGCCATGGTGGATGATAGCTAATGAATGATTATATGGCTCATTCTATATGATTTTGACAGGTTATAAGAATTAATATGTAATCGGGGGGTAATTTATGATTTTCAACGAATTTGTGTGATGGTAGACCTGACCTCGTCTTTTTAAAAGACGAGGTTCGTGCGGAACATTGATCTTGTCTCTCCTGGAGACGAGGTCAGGCACTAATGAACTCGTCTCTTAAAGAGACGTGGTTAAGTTGCCTAAAACTAAGAATTTTTCTTCCCAATGATATTTTTGTAATTTTTTTTAAATAGTAATGTTTTTTTCCTTTTCTTGAAAAGATGTTACACTGTACCCTACCCTCAATGCACCTAAAGGAAAAATTAAAGACCATTAAAACGAAATGGATAAAATAAAGAAAAAAAGTTAGAACAGAAAAGAAGAGAGGGGCTCTCCTTATTTGTTGCCTTTATCATTTGACCCCAATTTAATAAAATTGCTCACTTCATAAGTTTTATTGAAAAATGTTAAATGATAAATCTTAAAATTAAATGTATCTATAAATTTAATTTTTTAATTCAAATAACTATAGTACTGAACTCCAACACAATAAGAGCTAGTTATGCTGGTTATCTTTTGGGCTATGAATGGCAAAGATTAATTAATAATTACAATGTTTTTAGATTTACAGATGTAGGCTAGGTTTGTGACAAGTTTGGTACCAAATATGATATATGTTGAAAGCAATGTGCGTCAACTTGTTACTTTGATTAGTTTAGAGCTACCACAATGTGGTTTTGCTAATGAAATGCCTCATCTTTTACTACAGTAAATTCGGAGAAAATAGGATTTGCAATGTGATGTATAAATATTAATAAATTTTTTAATACATACAGCATGTATAAAATATAGATATTAATAATTTTAAAAATTATAAATTTTATATATTATATTTTTAAAAAATTATTAATACTTATACATCATGTATAGAATTAATATTATGAATGGTGCCTGAATTTTGAATTGATCAATTTAGTATCTGAATTTTGAAATTGATTAATTTAATACTTGAAAGAACTTTTTATGCATATCAACAAGTTCTTTCAGATACGAGGTCAGGTAAAACACGTGTCTAGTATTGTTTTCTGAAAAAAAATGATAAATATAAATTACATAAAAATAAATATCAAATTAACATTATTATATTACATTTTAAATACTAATTTATACATGTATGGCATACTCAAGAGACAATACAACGACCTAAGCACGAAAACTTTTAAAAGCTCGTTTATCACATTACCAAATGGCGATACACCTATTACTACATAAGGTGGTTATTATTTATGATACCATATACCATTTTCAGTAGTATTTATTTTGGATCGTGAGAATCCATCAGGAGACGCGAGTGATGGTTTTGTGGGTGCTAAGCATCTAGCGTTGATGCATCTTGGTTGTGGTTTTGGTGAGCTGCAAAAGTGGGTTTGAAGGTTCGACGTGGTCCTTGCGGAGATATGTTTGGTTGCAAGCGTTGGTTATGGAGATGGAGGAAGACAAGTCGGTGTTGGACAGGGATGATTCGACTATTGAATCGCAGATGGGTCTATGGCGCATTGAGTTTGGTTTTTAATGTGTTTCGTAGCTTGGTCAGAGATGGAGGTGAAGATGATGACTGGCGTAGACTTTAGAGAGAGAGAGAGAGAGAGAAGTGTTCTTGAGAAGAAGATGAAGTTTAGGATTAAAAAAAAAAAAAGCGTTCTGGGTCCTTCTTATCTTAGATTAATCATCCATCTTTAACTTCTAATTGTAGATAAGCATGAATCCAATTCAATAAAATCTCAAGATATCCTCATTTAGAAGCCTGTTTGATTTTCGTTAATTTTCATGTGAATCTCATAGTACGTGTTTATATTTATCTTTTGATTTAGTTAAGATTTGTACTAAAAAAATGATATGATTTTATTAGATTCAGCTTCATCTAATTGTTCTTCTTCTCATAATTTCTCTCTCTCTCTTTCACCATGCTCAAACAGAGGTTAGAGATGATCATGTACCATGCTTAGAGAGATCGCATCTTAATGATGCGATACACCTATAAAACACTATATTGCATCTTTTTAATACGATATAATGATACTATTTATGTTTTTGTTTTTTAATTTCATTTTGTGTAATTTTTTTTAAAGGTATATTAAACATGTAATATTCTCCTAAATAATTTTATTGATTTTAAGGTTTTTCAAATACCAAAATTGATTAATTTATTAATGAATTTAAAGTTATAAAATTCATGTATCTAATTATATATTTTGCTAAAGTTTAGATACTATTTGTGAGACTAACCCTTAAATATATAACATAGGACATAATACTCGCCTACTCAGAATACATTTTCTGTCATCTAATTTTTTTCCTCCTTCTCTTTCTCTTTTTTAGGGCTCCATAGTAGGAATGTAATTGAATTTTAAGTTGGTTACCTAAATTCAAGGTTGGCTTAGTACGAAAATAATACATGCCTGAAGAGCTATTGAAACTCTTATCACGTATCTTAAAATATACTCAATTATAAAAATACACACATGTATATATACAATTATCAATTGTTAATATTATAGAATACTCAATTCTCCTTTAAACCAAACCAAAAAGCTAATATAGTTTAATCAAATTATATGGAATTTATATTTTTTAAATCAGCATCTCAACTTAGCTCATTTATAGCTTTACTTCAAATAGTACCTAAAAATATAATAGTAAGTGAATCGAGCCTATTTGCAAACTATTTTTAATTAATTTAGGGTATCTTGAGTTTGACTTGATTGCAATCCAATTGAGTTCAAATTCAAGTTACTCAAGCTATAATGGAGCTTAAGCTTAAGTTTCAAAATACTTAATTTAGTTAGCTTAGAAATTATTCAAAATTTTCATATTAAAAAATAATCTGGAAACGTTTGCTAAGAAAAATTATGTTATAGTCCAATCTAGTAGAGTTTAAATTTATCAAATATCAATTCAGGTCAAGTTCAAGCTTGAAAATTAAAGTTCAAAAAAGCTCAAACTTCTTAATTTAGTGTTAAATATATATATGTACATACATATACATATATAGCTCAATTGAGTCCAATCAAGTCAAGCTTAAATTTATCAAGTATTATTTCAAGTTAAACTCAAACTTAAAAGTTAAAACTTGATCAGTTCTAGAAAAGCTTGAACTTTTTAAAATTTTTCATTCAAATTTGTGTTGAAAGAATTAGTTTTATAACTCAATCAAGCCCTATCAAGTTGAGTTTGGATTACTAAGTATTAATTCAAGACAAACTCAAACTTCAAAATTATAGCTTTAAATATAATTTGAGTTAAACCCAAACTTAAAAATTAATGCTCAATTGAATCTAAGGAAGCTCAAATATCAACACAAGTCAAATTTGAGCTTTTAACACTGTATTAACTGGATTTGGCTCATTCAAAACCATATTCAAAGCTTCTTACATAAATAAAATAATTAAAAAGAAAAAGAAGAAAGAAACCTGATTCCACGTGTTATGCTCCAAATCCCAGCTCATGTGCCTCTCTGTGTCATTAGCTCGTTGATGGATATCATGCGGCCAATTTCTATAAGATGGGCTCAAAAACTTACCATCACTAGCTATAGTGTTTTAAGTAAGTTTTTTGTGTTTTCTCTTATTCCCTCGGTTTGGTAATTTAATTACATCATATATACTTGAGAAGTCAAATATAGATGACATAGGAACAAGAGCCATACACGAAAAACAGAAATCAAGATGCAGATACAAAATTCTTCAAGAAACCAAATTAATTAGACTCGGAACATTAAACAGTAGTTTAGAATGAACATTCTACCATGTTTAAGATAAAAGTTCCATCTTAACATATTCAATTTAACTCGTCCCTAATCATATGAATGAAAGAGAAAGTAGTGTTGACCAGTCCAGTAGCCGCGGCATATCTGGGCAATCTCATGACTTTGAAACAAAGAAACAAGACGCTTATTCGCATAAGAACACAATTTTGATTCCCGGCCATGCTCGTTTTTGTCTTGGAGATACTAACAAGCATTCCATTGATAATTAAAACTTAGCACAAATATGAGAAATAGCATTACAAAAAGGAGACCACCCCCTAACCATATCTGAACTGCACAACGAACCAAAAGAATATGGAGTTTCAGGTGGTGCAGCTGAAATACAGAGAACTTATCAGATGACTGGAGAATATACAAGACACAATTCCTATGAAGCAGACATGATAACAGATTTACATCTCTGAAAACGATATACAGGGTCAATAATTAGCGGATCCAAGCAACACAGACGATCATATTAACAACTTGCTTGTTTCCCCAATATAAGATCAAAGATTATCCATGCAAAAAGGTTAAACATTGAATTAAAGCCAAAGACTAGGATTTCCAGCTACACAGGATGTATGGAATCTTCATAGTCATCTGAGTGCTCCAAGCAAGTTTGCACCATCAAGTTTTGCACCTTCCAAATGCTAAACAAAGCAGAAACAGATCACCATGAGAATCAATTTTTCACAAAAACTACAAGTTCAATATTCAATTGATTAGAAAAAATGGGGGAATCAACATCTGGAGTCCTCAACAATAAATGTCAAATTCAATAAGTCCTCTACACATTAGGCTGAGAAATGCAAAGAAGCATCTCCTTCAGGAAACCTGTGCAACAGTATTAAATCTTGATGAAATGGCATGAGCTTTACAAGCTGAGAGATGCGGCTGATACCTTTGTATTTCACTATTCATTTTTCCCTAATACAAAATTTTATTCTTTCTAAACCAAAAAGCTTAATCCATTGGGAAAACAATTCAAGAAACCAAAATCCTAAGTGAACTATAAAAGCTTTAATTAGTAAAAATTAAAAAGAAGTGACTCTCCATTTTCCAGAAGACAATCGCATGATTAAAACCTAAGGGTTGACTCACAAAGAAAGATTACCAGTAATAAAAATTCATTTTTTGATTTGGAAAGTATAATCATGGCAGTGATCTGATGTGCCTAGATGTGGAATAAATGCTATATTTTTTACTACAGGGAAATCTGTAGAAGTGGGAAAAAAATAAAAGAGAGTATAGATTTTATATTTGGCATTTAGATTGAAAATGGAAGCAGAGAAAATTTGATACAAAAAGTACAGAAACACGCAGAATTGATGCAAAATTATCAAAAAATGAGTCTAAAAGCAAAATTAAAAACACCAGAGGAAATTTAAGTTTAATGAAATACATTTCTTTATTATAATGTCAACCAAATGCAAAGTAAAAATTGATTGTTTCACTTCATACACATCCAAGTTACTCTTCATTGATTTTTCCTCTCCACTCATTTTCAGTCTTTCTTAATGGGAAAATTACAAATGTAGTCCTCAACATTTGAATGTTTTCCTATTGAGCCCCCAACTTTTATTTTTTTATTTGAGTCCTTAACCTTTCCAAACAATTATATTTAAGTCCTTTTGTTAACTTCATTAAAAAAAAAACCATTAAATATTGATGCATGTCAGCTTGTTGTAAAATGTCAATAATTATTTTATAATGAAAATTGTTGTTAAAAGGAAAAATGAATAATAACATCTACAAGACAAATTGTAAAACTCATTCCATGTTTGCAAGATTTAGCACAATTACGCAATTTACTTGATAGAGTTCATTATGTGCATCCTGGAACCTCTAGCGTTGATGTGAAAGGCAGATTTCACCAGCTCAAAAATATGGATGACTTAATCAGATTTGACTATAACACAAAAACCTCCTAATGTAAGTATCTCAAAAAGATGGATTCAACAAAAATGCAGGAATAATAGAATATTGAATCCCAAATTAAAAAATTTCAGAGTTGTATTGCTGCCTTCAGCTGATATTTTTGCCATAAAAATACTGAAGAACAAGCAACGAAAAAATTAGTTCAGACATGACATGGAAAGGTGATATTATGAAATAGAAAAAAAGCACATTAAGTTTATGACAGAAAACTAGATAAATATGCAAGCACAAGATAAAGAAGCATTAGTAGATGCTTCACTAAATATGTGGTGTGCCTGAGTTAAAGCAGCTCTCAGATGGCATTCCCCACCCGCTTCAGGCATCACAAGACATTGCTCTTAATGTTAGTCAAAATATGAAAACAACCATGTCAAATCTCCTACTTACCGCATCCCGAAGATTGACATGCCGCAGGTATGCTCTTTGGAGGTTTGCCCCTTTCAAATTGGCATTGGTCAATTTAGCCCCCTGTGAAAATGAATTGGAATTCACAATTAAATTAATTAATAAAGGCAAATTAAGCACATATATGCTCTTCTTCAGAACACTCTTAAAAGAAAACCAGGAATGAGCACTTTGCAACTACAAGGCCCATCAGAATGAAAGTTTCAATCAACCATAGTAGATATTTTGACACAAATGGACTGCCAAAACTCAGTTAATAAACAATTATTGAATTTTAATTGTCATTTTGTGAATATTTCATATAAACATCCAAGTTGTAGGCACATATAATAGCATCATAAACAAATAAGCACATGACTGGAAGAAGCTAGAATGTTCCATTTAAACACACTCATTAACAGAAAAGATGTGTCTCCATCTTGCAAGCATCAAAGTTGAACAGGATGCTCTGAAATGGTGTATGAAGGAAACTAAGCCATATGATGTACATAAGATTCATTAACAATCCTGATTCAGTCCATAGTAATATCAACAAACCATTCAATGGTATGGTGTCCACTCAGATTTTCTCACTATGATATTATAGCAAGGCATGCATAATTATGAAATGATGAGAAAGATATACCTTCAGATTGGCTCCTTCTAAAATGGCTCCCTCTAAGTTGGCATTAGTCAAATCAGCAGTCTGCAATGAATTACATATGCTTAGCAATCTAGGATTGGTTGTCTTATAAAGCAACTTGTTATCCACAACCGATTGACACATATCATGGGGTAATTTTCATTTTTCAGACATGCAAAAACACATTGACCTTCCAATCCAAGATGAGTAAAAAAGAAATGGTTATGCCACAAATCAGAATAAAATGAAAAACACCTGTAAGTGCGCAGTCCGCAAATCTGCTCCACAAAAGCTGCAATCTACCAAGCAGGCATCTGCTACAGGATAAAATTTACAATGCATCCTTAATTGTCAATGTTCTCACAATTTTCATAAGCAAGACAAAAGAAAAATAAAAAAAAGTCAGTCATGCAGTACCAAGATCATGAAAACCAAATATAGATCTGCAAGTATATTGGCACTCTTCTCATTGACTTGCCATTGAGAACTAAAAGCAAGATTCTTTGTTTAAACTTGGCCCAAAAAAAGACAAGTAATCTTAAAGTAACATCAATGTCAGTGGTGCTAGCTTTTGCTGTTTGACAAGGCACAGAGATTTTATTCCTTAATTTTTAGATTTTATTGCATTATCTCAAAATTATTCTCCAGCAGCACTATCCATATCTCGGATTAAGATGTGATAATAAGCAAAACACTCCATACTGATAGCAAGTGAAGTGTTGGATGACTAAACAAAGAGCACACAAATGTAACCAAAATAAGTTAAGGACATAAGCTAAAGACAGAATGTTGCCTTGTAAATTTGCACTCTGAAGACTAGCACCAGCTAACAGAGCCCCACGAAGGTTGGCACCAGTAAATTCACATCTTCCCTAGGCAAGATGATTACTTTCAAAAGGCATGCTAAAAATATAAACATTGTCAATAAACTCGAATTCATAACGTAACGCCTTACTCGCGCAAAGATGCATTGTGGAAGATGGAATTTTCAGCATCTACATCCTGTCCAAGGCAATGTGTAGAAAGATTAGTTGATCAACATTAACATGATAATTCTCTAGGAATCAAGGGGGAAAAAAATTGCTCCTTGATTATACTAACCCGAAATTTGGCACACTGAAGATTTGCACGTGAAAAGAACACATTTTTAAGGCAAGCATAGCTGAAGTCCACATATGAGAGGTCCTGCATACATGCACAGAGGAATTTGACGGAATTAGTTTAGTTCAAACATTATCTTCATCTTGCATCACTGCTAGTTGACTGACCAGATTAATTAAGAAACACTAGGATCCAGAAACTACCAATTTTGAAAGATCAAGCCCAGAAAGATTAACCCCTCGAAATCTAACTTTATCTGACTGTATGCACTTGATGATATCTGTCCGAGTCAGTTCAGTTTCCAATTCAACATCCCCCTGCCTATTATTTATGGCAGATTGAATTCCTTCTATTAGTCCCTATAATTAGCACACGTTAGAAAGTGATATTAGTTCTGAGAAAAGGGAAAAGTCATCATCAGCAAGTGTTACAAAATTAACTTGGACAATATATCAATACATATCAGCATTTATGCTTTCATTATGACAGAACCATCTTATTGATCAACAAACCATCATAGAGCAGAAAATTTGGCCAATAAAGTAAGAGAACCACAAATGTTCTAATTTGTGCAGCAACAATAGGCATTAATGTAAACCAGTAATAGAAGTTCCTCCTCTGAAGTTCGATTGGACAAAACAAGCGAAACACATAACAGAATTTAGGTGAAATAACAACAGATAAATTAAATAAACATGCTTACAATCAATTGATAATATTCTGCCTCCCGTAGAAGCTCTGAATATTCAACCTCTGACAATGTCGGGACAACACCATCCCTCAACCAATTTAAAATATGGCGAAAATGTGTGCCATCTCTATCAACAAACACATATCCCTGGCAAGTACACATTTGCACCAAAAAGAAATTCATCAGTTACAGCTAGCATGCATGACTTAAGTTCGAGACCAACAGAAATATTTCCCAAACAAAACCATAAAATACAAGGTAGCAATTAATCAACAAATCACATGCCTTTTCAGGATCGTGGCAGACAGTATGGCGACCACTGAACATAGCAGCAAGCATGGAGTCAGGCTCACGCTGAGTTAGCGTATCTACTGTCGTGCTGAACTTTTTCCCCCCTATGCATAAATAGATACTCATAAGAAACTGCAGCTAACATATGCCATCTTTGAACAGTAATTAAAATTTCCAAAAAACTTTCTTTGAGCAAATGCTTGATGGAAAATGCCTATTAGAACTCTGCAATAAAAAGGATATCTAATCAGGAATAAAATTTCCATTTTCCTTAATAGGTTATATTAGAAATGAGCATAAGTACTTCCTTCCCACTTTCAATAGAGATATGATTCCACTTGTAGCCACTAACCTCTTCTATTTGACTTTTCATCAACACCTTAGTGCGCCCACCCGCAAACACCCCACTGCCCCTTCTTTTTTTATGATAGAGGGACACAGATAGCTATAATAGGACCAGCTACCTCCGGGCACATGAACCACCGTATAAGATGCATGCACCAAGTAAAATAGCTTATCCTATGTGGGTATCCAATAAATGTCCCTAATCGGTTTCATATCCAAACAACTTAATGCTTGTTACTCACAAATAATAGACCACAGCAAGGGCTTTTTTGCTTCACAGAACACGTTTCAAACCTTTATTTGCCTTTTCTATAATAAAAACATCATATATTATAGCACTAATCTTGCAAGTGATAGTGATTAACCATTACATAAAAAACCCAAGGACAATGAGGAAAAGTTGTTTCCATTTTTCTTGCTTTAAGAAAAAATTACTTCTCCCATTCTACTATTTCTGTCTAGCAGTTAGCCACCATATAACGTTGACTACTGTTTCCCAGCCAAAAGTTGCAACCTTTAAACTTACTAATATAACAAGGAAAAAGGATGGGGGTCGAGGGACACCTACTTTTCACAGCACTCGCCTATAGGATTGCTGTAGCGCACTCTTACGTGACACACCTCGAGGTGTTACCAAAAATATCTTTTACTCAATCATGAAACTATCAGGGTCTGTTTGTTTCATCACATTCCAGTCATTTTAGCATTTAGTATTAATGTTTTCAAACAAATATTTATTGAAAAACAGATACTGATATTTATTGATAAACTAACCATAGATCCGATACAAATACATAAAAATAAAAGTCTGACAATCCAAACAGACCTTGCAATACAGAATGAAAGTTTTTCCACTAGACAAATATTAAAATAAAAATAAATAAATAAATAAACTTTTTGGTGAAGCAAAATGCGATATGAACGTCATTAATTTCAATAAAAACGATCAATTTCATATCTCTGAATGATTGGCTGATCTCACACACAACGGGCACACAGAGATCAGTAAAGTGCGGAAGAGTCACTGTAAGTAACGTAATTGATCGAGAATTTTACCGATTCCGATCTCAATAAAGTAAAAAAATGCGTATGAATGCAATTTTTAATTCAGAACGCAATTTGAATAACATATGAGATATCGAATTTTGAGAAATTGATGAGTACAAGCAGTCGAATACAAGGAAAGGAATAGAAGTAGTGGTGAGCTTGAGGATACGAACCAATGTTGAGACGAACAAAGGAGGAGAGTCTGTACTGTAGTTGTTCATTTGATGTTGATAGAAGTAGTGCCAAAACTTCGTGAAAAAGGAAGAAGAGGAGATATTAGAGAGAGAGAGAGATGCGTTTCAGGTACGTGCCGTCTGTTTTAAGTTGGAAGCTGGTGTGAGGATGATGCTAATATTGCTTAGACAGAAAGCAGAATCTCTTTTCTGGGCTGGGCTTCCATTAGATCCCGACTTGTGTTATTTTGTTTTCAATTAGTAACATATAATTATCTCTATTTTGTTCAGTCTCATATGCCGTTAATTTGGTCATGGCATAGCACATGTAACCCCTTGTGCGATAAAAAAAAAAAGGCAAAATTCACCTTCCTCCCGAGTACATCCTCAATCCACAACAAAATGAAAAGCTAATCATCCTCTTGAACCATAACTTTATCACTTCCAATGGCAGGCTTCCTTCTCCTTCATATAATACTTCACCATAGATAAATCAATCACACAATTAGGCTTTGTTGTCGTATTCTACCATCGTGAGATTTCAACAGCAAGAAATTTCACTTTTTGTTCAAAGACTCTCTTCAACATTTCATTCCATCAAATGCTATCTCCATCTCTTTTGTAATCATCAAGGTAACACCTTTTTTCCTCCATTTCAAATCGTGACTAGCTCAATTATTGTAAATGTAGGTGGTAGAGCAACTATTGGGCTTATTTGCATTGTAGATATGTTTACAATACGTGCATTTGTGTTAGTGTACTTTGTGTGGATTCATAGAAAGTAGATTTTTTACTTCCTAAAGTCTTTCAACCTTGTCTACTGCTTATATGTTTAACCTTAATCTAGAAATAAAGCTCCTTATTCTCTTTATCTTAAACATCACATTTGAAGAACCCCATATGGAATAGTTTCATAATTGGTCTATGAGTTGAACGTGGATAGTTTCAACACCATGTTCTATAAAGAAACCATGTTTTTTTTTTTTTTTATATATAACCATGTGTATGTACATAGGTATATGAGTTGAGGTACACTATAACCATATTACTAAACAAGATTTTATCTCATTTTACAAGCTTTATAATATCAACAACCATGATCATTCCACATTTTATTGACCTTGAGCTTCATTATGGTGGAAACTTTAGCAAAGGAGATGTTTGGGTTCGATTAAAACAAGGAAGAATGTAATCCTGATTTGATGGGTTTTTTGGAATTTGAGGATGTTCTTACTAAAGTAGGTGAGTTATTGGATATTTCATTTATTATGTGGTGTCAAGGCAATCACTTGTTAACAGCCTAAAGCTCTTACAAAATGATACCAATGTTATGGCAATGTTACTGCTACATCATTCAATAGGAGTGTACACAATCACTATATACGTGGCCAGAAGATATTAGATGTTGATGTGTAAAGGGCTTTGAATTATTATTATTCATTTAAGCTTGACTTGCAGCTAAGTGACAAGGCCCAGGGAATTTGTTCTTTTATTGGGATGGCTTAGGGAGATTTGGCTTGATGAACTCGGAACAGAGATCGTTGGACCGGTCTGTTGTATCCAACCTATCTCAATCAGGCTCATGCAAACAAGATATGACTATTGGCATTGGCCCATGAGAATCCCATTCAGGATAACCATGAGTTGAGCTTTCTCCAACTCATCCATCAATCATTATCTGACGGTCCTTATTCATGCCAATTGCCTATAAATACTTAGTTACTTCTCCTCGTTTCTATCTTTTGGAGAGAGAAGATGAATAGTAATCTATAGAGGAGATTTTGTTCAGAAAAATCAAATAAGACAACTCAGGTGATTTCTACATCAATTGCTTAGGAACTATAAGGTCAACGCAAAAGGTCTACCAAAGCTCTCTTACTTATCACTTATACGTTCAAGACACTAAGATTGTCTGATCCTCCTCTCTGTCATTCTCTTCAAGCCATCCTATAATCAAGTATCATCTCCTAGCAGCACTTCGGAGTCATGTGTCAAATACGAGACCTATGCGACAAACACATGACTACCTCAGGAAAGAACCGTATGCTTACAATGTGTTAAACACGCCTACCTTAATATATTGCCTATTGCTTAGGATGAGTTGGGGACCCATAGTGAGCTTCATGTTATGCCTTGTTATTATGCCCACAACAAAGGATGTTACTATTGGTGATGAGAATAGTTACCAAATGTGTGAAGATGAAATCGAAACCAATGAGGATGTTACAGTGCTGGATGGGGACAAAGAAGAAGACGATATGGTTACAATGTTTAGGCATGAGGTTAGGGAATCGATAATTATGGAGGATGAATGGGAAGAGGATGGCCTTGATGATGGCTTGCTTGATGTGGTTGATTCCAATGACGAACAAGAAATAGATAAGAATATTGAGTATAATGTAGAAATTGATAACAAGCATCTAATGATTTTTTTAGGTATGAAATTTCTGAATGTAAAGGCATTTAGGCAATATTTGGTTGATTATGCAGCTAAGAATGGCATATCCTATTGATATGCTTTGGACATCCAAGGAAGGTATTTTTCCATTGTGTCAATGAATGTAGACGGCGAGCATATGTCAAAGCCAAGTGATGAAGAAACATTTCAAGTAAAGACATTTTACCCTAGATGCACTTATCCTAGAAGCTTCTTTGACAAACATATTACCTCCACATGCCTTGTACGAAAATACTTTTTACACATTCAGAGATAATGAGCCAAAATAGGAAATTAATGCAATCTAACACCGTTTTATAAGGGACATCACAATGGATATTCCCACTCATATGGCTTACCATGCTAAGAGAAAGGCCTAAGCAATTATTAACGAAGATGAACAGTATGTCTTGATTTATGATTACGGTAATTTCTTGACACGTGACACGGGGAGTTGTGAGAAGATAAAGTGTGACTCATATATAGAGGGGTCCTTACCCATATTTAAAATAATTTATGTCTGGTTTAATGCATAAAAAGTTAGCTATCTAAGTGGATGTCATCCAATTGTGAGCTTAGATGGTTGTTTCCTAAAGAGACCTTATGGTGGCCAAATGCTTGCAGCTGTTGGTGAAGATGAAAATGAAAATGTATTTCCTATTGCCATTGCAGTTGTTGAGCCAGAGTGTCAAAAGTCATGGCATTAGTTCCTAGAGATCTTCGAAGATGACATTAGGAACATATGAGAGCTTGGCATTGTATTCATTTCAGACAAACAAAAGGTATATCATATGTACATTTCATATTCCACTATAAGAGGGTTTAATTTAGATTTCTAACCATCATTTTTTATTGTGTTTTTCTCAAAGGTCTTGACAATGCTCTTCAGGAACTCTATTCGACATGTGAACATCGTTATTGTGTGAGGCATATTTACAAGAATTTTAGAAAAAAATTTGTCGGTCAAGAGTTCAAAGATGCGATGTGGTCTATAGCAAATGCAACTACTGTAAGGGAATGGGAAACTAAAGTTGAGGCCATGAAGAACATTAATGAGGTAGCATGGGAATGGCTGTATGAAATTCCAGCAAACCATTGGTGTAAATCTCACCTTAGTAATCATGTAAAGGGTAATGCATTAGTAAATAACTTGAAAGAGTGGTTCAATCATATGATACTCAAGGCCAAAGGAATGCTAATTATAACGATGCTAGAGTGGTATAGATTATTTTTTATGAAACAATTTAACCTAAAGAGGGAAGGCATATCAAAGTATGATAAGAATATTTGTCTAAATATTTTGACACGAATTAATAGGATGATTGGCATTGCAAAAATTACTCAACAATAGCTTCTGGATTCAAAATGTATGAGGTTGATAACAGGTTTAAGCACCATGCTACTGACTTAAACAAGCATAGTTGTAGTTGTCAAGCATGGGAGTTACAATTATTGCCATGTAGGCATGGTACCGCAATGCAACTTCAAAATTTCGAGATACTAGAATAGTATGTTCCTAAGTGTTTTAAGAAGACGAGCTATTTAGTTGCTTATGAAGCAAAGATCCCTATCTTCCCCCCTTTCTCATACCTCCCCCCCCCCCCCCCCCCCCCCAAAAAAAAAAAAAAAAAAAAAAAAAGCTTGGGAGGGAACAATGGTCAAAACCAAGCCATGCACAAGTAATGCCTCCTATAATAAGAGCTCGACTAGCTAAGCCAAGGAATAGCAAAAATGGGGAGAACGAGTTACATAATCCTAACACTATTAGTCGAAGGAATAAAGTCAAACGTTATGGAAAATGTGCTCGTAATGGACATTGCTCACAATTATGTCATGCAATAACCACTAGACCTACAATGTGGCAAAGAAGACTCGATCACCAGAGAGAACAAGTGTATGCACTACTGTCAAAAGAAGCCTTCTTATTCAACATTCTAAATTTTAATTGTGATATGATTCTCTTTGTTGTCATTGACTAAACAGTTGAAGGAAGTACTTAAGTCGGTGTGGCAAGACAACAATAGGAGGCAAAGGCAAGGGTGGTACATGTTGATCAGTCAATATGTTAGGCACTTCTTCATCTCAACCTACCCTATAAATGGCCTTACTACGTTGTAAACTCTGAGAATTTTTAGACTAGTAAAAATGAATAGAATAGCAAATGCATGATAGATGCTAGATTTGAGACCCAATAAAAAACATTAGTTAAAAACTTTAAAGTATCACGAGCTTAATTATAACCTAAAACCCTGAATAGAATTTCTTAAATATCAAAAGATACCAAAGACAAGATTTCGTAACCTAAGTCGAAAACTCAAGATATAAGTATAAGTACCCTAGATTTCAAGTGCACTAGAAAGCTAATAAGTAATAGAATATATAGACTTTCACGCCCCAAAGGGTACCCTAAACACAACAGTCTGCCACACTCGATATATAAACTCAAGTATGACAACCTTAGTCACTCAATGAGTTTAAACACCGGGCAAGGCTCACGTTCAACATATAAGGAACCATACTTTGAATCGAAATAACTTAAGAAGACATACATAGCAGTAAGAATGTAGATCATAATAGTAATATCCATATTTAATCTATTACATGATCTAAGGGGCATACTCCCGACAAAATATTAAGAGTTATTCAGGTCTCAAAAGTCTCTTACAACAACCATTATATATTATCGATTTAGAAGATTCAACTAGAAGTCTATACCTATATCTAGGCCCCGACTTCTTCAAAGAGCTCCTTAAGTTCCAAAAGTTGTACCTGAGGAAAGTGGCCTCTTGGGGATAGCCATAAATATTCATACTGCAATCGGAAACTATTGGAGTATAAGCTTACGAGCTTAGTGAGTTTCACTTCCAAAATTAAATGCTCAACAAGCAATATATAACAGACAAGTTATATTAACAACCATATGAAATGCACAAACACGTGAGCATACAATACATAAGATCATCCGGAAATCTTATGTTGAATGGATTTACGTCCTTCATTCGAGGTTAGGTGTTTCAGGCTCATACGACCATAGATTTCAACTTTTCTCATTTATATTGTGATTGATACAGGTGCCCACCCACACAAATTTTCTAATTCCAGCCCCTACACCAACATTCGAGTTTACAGGCCCCTCGTTGCCTAGCTATTATGCCTTCTTCCCATAAAGGTATAATAACCTATACAATATGACTCACATATGGTATGCATGGCCAATTTGATTATAAGATCATGGCATATTAATTTAACAATTTATGGGTGATCATAGATATTGCAGACAAATCAATTCTATACTAGGTCATACAAATATTTACAACAAGCTCCTTTCAATATTCTTATCATCAATTCACCGATGTAGAAATCATATATACTCAATCAAATTTTTATCTTGTCCTAATTCTAATGTCACTAACACTATAAGTACAAGCACAAGCATAAAATTTAAAGATAGTGAACTCATTTTGTTATGACGCGAAATTCCACTTAATTATAATAGTCCTCGGAAAGGTCTAGTCCGTCTCCCAAGTCTCCTAATCAAAAGAAATAACTCTAATGAGTATTTCTATGAAGTTTGAATGGACTTATAAATTCTATCCTAACAAATTCGTCAAAAATCGTCTAAGAGGAAATTCCAACTTAAAACAATTATAACTTGATCATTTTAACTCGGAATTTCACATATTATATACCGATTTCTACCGATTCGACGAGAGCTATCTATTTCTAGAATTATTTCCAACAAACGAGGTCATTTGGTCCATGAACCAGTAGGGTACAGAATACTATACGAATTCCCCATTCCACAATTCAACTCCTAATTACAAACCAAGCATTATACTATAGCTTTGATAGATACTTAGCTATCATTATATCTTGTAAGACTCTATTATATACATATATAACTCGATATCATGCATGATTCATGGGTGTTGGTAATTCTAATTTCTCATGTACTTAGATAATGTCAAGTAAGAAGTATAGGACATTACTTTGCTAATTTTGTTTCTATAAGTGCTTCATGTATATATGCAATACCTACAAGCTATTGTCATGAAGGTTATGAGATGAACTATCTATATGTATATTGTTAATGATATAGTACCAAGAGTTCCTTTTTGAAAAACTTTTACTTTGCAAAACTTTTGAAATTTACTAGACTTAAGAAAAATAGTTTTATTTTTCTTGTAATATCACACTTGCTTTTGTAAAAACTCAACTTTGATGACCTATATACCCAAAACCTTCATTATTTAATAAAAACCTTCATTTTAGGGTTAGAAAATAGATGTTTAAATAAGTGGTTTACCTAATTACGAATTTTACAAAATTTTAAAGAATGAAAACATTGTTTACTCTATTCTTTGAAATCATTTCCTTGTTTTAGGATTATACTTTGTTAAACCTCTCTTATCCTTGTCAAAATTAGGTCTTTATTACACGTATCCCCTATGATTTCCATAAAAATCATCATTTTGGCAATTGGAAATAGGTGTTTAAATAGTGGCTATTTTCAAATCCGAATTTTTGAAAATTTCATTTGAGATTGTTTCCTTTGTAAAACTCATTTAATCTTTAAAAAATCATTTCCTAATCAAACTTACTCCTTAAGGCTTCCGTTTCTTTAATAAAAATATTGTTTTGGAGTTGAAAAATGGGTGTTTACACTTCAAGCTTCTTTTATTACGAATTTAAAACTTGTTATTGAGATTGAAACATAACTTTTGTAAACTTTTCCTTGTTTTGAAAATATTCCTTAGTAGATCTAAGCTTTACTCATCAAAATCACTTATTATGATATCTATTCCCTAAGTCCTTCATTTTAAATGTAAAATACACATTTTGAAATTGAAAAATAGATTTTCTAAATAGAGTTCCTTTTTTATCGGAATTTTTAAAAATTATTTTTGTTGGAACCAAAGTAGATCTTAAGCTTTCTAATATTTCCCTACTATCATCATACTATTACAAGTTATTTATGAACATAAAACAAAAGCCTAATGCATTATGAACTCAAAACAATTAGATCTAGTTTATTATACTAGTTATAAATGCATGAACACTATGTATATTACGTGGATATGGCTAGATGATGAATATATGCATAAAACATTAATAATAACAACATATCTTAAAAATAAAATAAGATAATAGCAAAATAGTCTTAAATACAAGATCTACTACATTGTGATGGTAAGGATCTCATGTTCAAGTGTTTTCACATCCCTAACTTAAAGCTCATCGGGATTTTTTAGTGGAATCACACATGATTGATCTTGTCATTACATGTTTTTAAGATTATAAAGTGTAGATCTATTATCTATTTAGTGTTTGAATCAAGAAAACTTGAAGAAACTAAGTGAGTGTGTGTATGTGTGTGTTACGGTTTGCAAATGGGAGAGGAAGAGAGAAAGAAAATTTTTTGCAAGAGTTTGGTTTAGTGAAAAGTAGAAAAATGGAAAAGTGAAATGAAGTTGGCATAAAAGGGTATATATAGAGAAATGAATTAGGGTTTCTGTAATAAAAGAAATTAAATAAAACAAATTATGAGAGGAAGAAGGAGAGGGGGTAGCGTCGGTTCTACAAGAGGAGAGAGGGGGAATTGTTTGTGTTGTGTTGTGTTGTATAAGATTCAAAATTAAATAAGTAATTTAAGTAGTAAAAGTTATATTGGAAAAGTAAATTGTAAGGAAAATGATGAAATTGTAGGAATAGGTTGTAAGGGTGTAAGAAATAGGTTATGGGTAGTTGTACTTATGAATAGTGTGAAAGAAATCAAAAAGTAGATTAAACATTTAAAGTACCGGTAGTAATGAAAATATGATAAAAAGATTATAATTGTAATTTTTCTAACTCGAAAAATTATATAACGGATATATTTGGAAATCTAATGAAATTACGAGTCCAACGATATTAATATCATATATTTAATATCTCGAGTCTCGGGACATGCTTTTCAAAGTTTAATCCGATCGGATTCGAAATAGGTCAACAATTCTTTAATCTTATCTTTTTAAGCATCTTAATATTATGATGAACCAAACTGCATTCTTCGCTTATATTTCGACTTCTTGATTTAGGAACATGAGATTGTTGGATCTAAACTACTAGGGTTTCTTAGGGATTTGTTGACTTAGGGTTTCTAGTTGACTTTTTGGTTTAGGGTTTGAACTTGATATTACCCTAAAAAAATTAGCGGCTTACATAGACTAAAGATGATAAATAAAAAATAAAACTCTAGGATTATAAATAGGCAGTGGAAAACTATAAATAGATTCATAACCACAAATCTAGATCTGAAATAAAAATTTGGACTGCGCCATAATTATAGTTATGAAATTTGGAGTTTAAGGGGACTAAAACCCTAATTTGGCCTATTGAGCCCTAAACCTCTAATTGCATAGGACAAAACTCTAAAAATACTCAATTGCGTAAACTTTAAACTCAAAATTTGAACTCAAAGATAATCTAGTAATATTTTAAAAACCATAAGTAAATTTTAGGAATAAAACTCTCATATAACTAATATAATTATACACATATAGGTTAGTATTTGTTGAAATAAACTAGATATTTAATTATAAAAGTGTCCTACAAGTGAAAATACATTACACACAATAAAAAAATGGGATAAATGGACTGGCCACTCCTTGGACAGATTTTCACCATGTCCTTAATTGTAGGAGTAGCACAAGTAGTATAACAAGTCAAAGAAATGGACACTTGACCCAATAAGATGTAACCAAAAAAACACAAACATTGAATGAAAACTTGGTGACTCATCTAGGAAGCTTGTAGAGGATAGGTGATTTTCTTGCTTACCGAGAAACAATAAGAGCAAATAGATATAAGGGATTTCACATTATTTTCACCATGAAATACATTAGGAAAAAAAAACTAAGGAATTGAACTAGTCAATTCTTTTTCTTCTTTTTCATTCTTTCTTTCTTTCACCGTATAACCCTACCCCATATCTATAAGCCAACAAAAAGACTTATAAGTAGAACATAAACAAACTAATAAATTTGCTCCAAAAGACAAATCGTGGCCCATCTTTTTCTACAATTACAAACCACACTACTTTTTCCTCCATCTTATTTGTGAAATGCACCCCTACACAAAACAAAACCCACATCATTTTCCTCTTGAAGCCACTGTGACCCATAAGAACAAATAAGCAATAAAAAAACAAAACTAAAGTCAAGAATTTCCATTCTTCCTTCGAGACCTCTAGGAGAAAACAAGTCATCCAATAACATTAACAAAGCTCTAGAGGTCATAGTCAAAGGCAAAAAATTTATATTGACTAATATAATATGGTTCGAAATTTCCATAACTTATCTCATTCCTGTTGCCTATAAGGTTCGGTTCCTACTATAAAGAAAGGGGGGGAAAGGTTATCACTTTGTCTTATACCCAACAAGGTAATATCTAACATATCCTATAGCTTATATTTCATATATGTGTAGAAACTAGAAGAAGTTTAAGTGTTCATTCATTATAGAAGCTCTCTATATATTTAGTCTTCTTAAAACCTATGACCAATAATACTTTGTGCATGTGATAGCACTTGATACTTAATTTAGTTAGGCTAAACAATATATCTAGTAAAGGAAATTATGGAAAAATCTAGTTTAACTCTCAGAAGCCCATACCCTCAATTTTAGCTACCTAAATATGATTCCCCATGCATATTCCATAGTCTAACCTAGTTTAAATTTAGTAGAATATGTCTGCAACATCATTTAGATAGTAAAACTTAGCTAATATGAGCATTAAAATACCTATGAGAAATATTGACCCTATGAACATGTAAGAAATTATAATGAAAAGCCATACCATCTAGACATCCTAAAAGAATGATAATTGATAGAAAATAGGAATGGAAGATCTGAATAGACTAGGATGATCCTAAGGCACTAATCTTAAAGTTTTGGTTAAAAATAAATTTATAGGAACAAACCATAATTTAAAATACCTAATGGAACCTATGTGAATTCAGAAAATCATTAGAAAAGCATACTAGTAATTAGAGTATAAATATGACCTCATAAATAATAGGAATTTTAACCTAAATAAATAGATAAGGTTGACAAATAAAGTAAACAATAATGGAAAACCTACTATGAAAGAAGGTATAAATGAACTAGCCAAATTATAAAAATTTGGAATATTGAGACCACCATAAATAGAAATGTAAATATGACTTAGAATCAAGACAAAAAAAATGAAAATAAATAATAATAAATATTTTTATTAGACTAAAGGACCCATATAATTAATAAGAGCTTAATAATAAAATTATTAAACAAAATAAGACATGGGAAAATCTTATAATATCTATAGAAATTCATAAAATAATGAAAATATAAATTACAAAATAAATAAACTAAGTAACTGTTGGTCCTGTTAAAATAATCAAGAGGGGGGTGAATTAATTATTATATGAAAATTTTCGCCTCTTTTAAAAAAAAACAAAATATTGATGAAAACCGTGAGAACAACTAAATAAATAAAATGTAATAATTAAAAGATCAGAGTTAGAAGATCAGGCAACAAATTATAATGGTTCCACCTTATGCGTCAATCCACTCTTCCAGCTCCACGCCGGGGTCCCGATTGTCTTTACTGGTGGTGTTTCACTATATCAAAATTCAAATGAGAGTACAATCAAGCCACCGTATTGGCAAAGTCTCACTATTGAGTCTCCCTAGCTTAAACTCTAAGCTAACACTCAACTATAGTGATAAATAACTCTCACACACTTCTTAAGAAGTAACAAATCTTTGAGGATTAAAGTTCCTCTACAAATTAAACTCAATAAAATATATGAGTAAGATGCTTTTTCTGAAAGAAGAAATTCTTCTTTTTATGCGAATCTGAATGCTTGTACTTGTCTTTGCTTCTGATTCCTTAAATATATCTCTAAATCACCAACGGCTATTGCTGCAAAATTTGAAAAACTTCTTTCGTTAAGAAAAGATGGATAAATATGACGTGATCTTCTCTTCCTTTTCAGTTGTAATTTTAATTTTAATTTGAAATGATATAAACTATTATGATCTTCATCCAAGATATTAGATGTACCAAGATCTTCTCTTGTAATCCTAACTTTGGATAAACTTGAAGAAATTTTGTTATAACCACCGTGATCTTCTCTTCATATTTGAAACTGAGGCTATCATTCTTCACAGGATTTTCTGAAAACAATATCTTTATATATATATATATATATATATATCTTTGTCAAAACATAATCTTCTAGGTGAATTTTCAAAAATCAAATCTTCCTTGTCTGATGTATGACGTGATAAGCTTCAGTAGTTACCAAGATATTCTTGTCATAAGCTTCTTGATAGATTTGAACAAACAAACTTGATATTGTAATCTTTATCTAAAAAATTGGTTGTGATATTAAAAAAAAAATATGAAGACCTATTCTCTTGTAACAAACCTTATCCTTCATATCTTTACTTGTATAACAAATCTTATCATAGAAAAACATCATGATAATTTTGTCATAAAAAATAATTCATGCATTTTGGTAAAAATAATTTGAAAAATCAAATTATTTTATCTATATAAAAAAAACTTGAAAACATCTTGATGTGATTTGATCCCCATGATATTAAATCTATCTTTAGTGTAATACATCAAGTATATTACCCAAATATACTTTGACAAATAAAGCTAGGTCTTGACAAATATTAAAACAAAGTTTTAATCACTTTTAAGAGCAATCAAAAGATCGTATCCAGCTTTAAAGGTTCTGAAACAACTTATGTTAACTTTATCTTTCTATTCAAGAAGGTTCTGAAATTGCCTCTGACTAGCTTGATAAGCATATTTGTCCACTCACGTAAATTCTGAAAATGCTTCTGACTAGCATATATGAGTTTCATTGAAAGTTCTGAAAAATGATTTTGAAAGACTTTCTTTAGATACCAAAGCTTAAATGAAACTTCTGAAATAACTTCTAACTTTATAAAAACTCATTTATACAACTAACAAAGGTTCTGAATAAGCTTCTGTTCAATCATACTTAGAAAAAATTAATCTTCCTTTTGTTATCATCAAAATATTATTAGAGAATTTAACAGTAACTAGCATATAATACGCAAAACAAGCTTTCTGATACCTATTTGTACGTAAAAATCTGAGTTAAAATGAGTAACATAGTTTTAGTTAAAAAATTATGTGATAAAAATAGGTATTTAGAATCATTTAGATCACTTTTTAAGACGAAAATTCATTTAATCGAATTTTGTATATATATTATAAAAATAAAATTTTTATAAGCTTTAAAACGATTATTTATAAGCCAAAATTAGATTAGGAATGATAAAACGGTTTTAAGAAGAATAAAAACTCATTTTAGGATACTTAGGCACTCATTAGGAATTATTTACATAATTACATATCTGATTGGTGAATATTTTATTTATCTATCAGGTGATTTCGATCAGATTACAGATTTTCTAGAAGATTATTATGACTAGCCACAATGAGCAAGTGAATAACTCAGATTTATTAAACGGTTTGTGTTTGTAGCTTATTCATAATGATAATATAATACAGATAACAAATTTGCTGTGTTTGTGGGTTTGGGATAATGTATGTTGTATGATGACTATATTCGTGTGAAGATTACAGTAATAAAAGTGATAATGACATTATTATTGTGAACTTGTTTGATATATGAAACTAAGTGTTTGTATAATGCTTGATCACTTAGAAATGAAATAATGACTATTTAACTTTAAAGATTAACTTGACATACATTACACGGACTGCATAAATGCATGAATAGTGTGATAGCCTACGTGTTAGTATTTTGGTTCTCTGATAATACTTAGTTTTTCTAGATGACATTTTCCTAGTTATGCGCAAGGTTATCTTTGTTTTGTAAGGTTCCATGGGAACTAAATGGTAAATCAAGGACGCCACCCATAGCATCACATGAAATAACTAACACTTAATGGAGTTTCCAAACCTTTGATGCAAGAAGTAAGTGTGAGCTCTATTTAAATTAAAGAGATAATTAAAGTGAGTATAGTTGTGATTCATGTATGTTTAGTTTCTCTTGGGTAGGTAGGTCATTGAGAGGTTACCTGGTTAGGTCCCTTCAACCTCGATGAGAGGGCGTAAATCAACATCTTGTTTGGATTTTAGATTATCCAAGCTTATAATTGAACATATGAATGATTGTTTGATGTGTGATTTCTCACCAAGTTTAAATTTATAATCCTATTAATTTTAAATCCACATTAGGTAGTGCACCTATCGAATAGTATGAAAATTAACTCGGATGTCGTCCTATGGGTCTATGGGCAAGTATTAGTAATACCGTTTTACCACTATCTAGTTAAATTATCAAGAGATTATATTTACCCTAACGACTAATTATACTAACAATAAACAAACCCTAATTATAGAATATGAATGCTTTTCTTGATTAAAACTCAATTCACAACAATGCCCTAGTTTTGATCCACCTAACCCTAATTACATATGATACAATTAACTAATGATAAATTAAGTCTTAAACTGTAGGTTTCTTGATTAAATCAATTACTCTATTCAAGTCAATCGACTCCTAATTTTACATGAGAAAGCAGGAATCTCTTCCTTCACCAACACCAATGCAAAATCGCATGAAACTCATAAACCCTAATTAAAGATTCAATTTTTATTATAGAAATATGAAGTTTCCCTATGTCTAGGTGAAACATGCAAATTCATCATTCATACAAGATCTATCCAATTGGTTGAAATTTCTTTCTAACTAACAAAAATAAGACATGTAACAAATTTGGCCACAATTCATTACAAGAACAAATAAATCACATGAATAAATTCAAGACAAAAATTTTTCATCAATTAACACAAATTCAGAACATGAGTTAGGGTTTCACAAAACCTAGGGCATACAAATCTACTCTTCCATAGAATAAATAATGAAAACAACAATTCTAGAAGAGTTTAAAGAAAACATGATTGATAAAACCCTAGAAACCAAATTGTTGTAAATCTTCAATGTTAACCAGCCGACTTCCCTTGAAAAGCTCTCTAGAATACCGACTTTAGGGTTTCTGAATGGAACAAACTCTCTTGTCTCTTCTATTCTACGAAGGAAGGCCATATTTATAGGAAATTGTTCGTACACGGGTGCCTACATGACCCGTGTACATTGGGGCGTGTACAACATAAATTTAGCAAATTTTTCTTTTCTGACATATGTACACTATTCAAGATACACGACCCATGTAGCTCACTTGAAACTTTTAAAAACTTTAGATTTTCTTGAAAAATCTTCTCCAAATCTATACTAGCAAAATAGAATTACTAATATATAATTAGCATCTTCAACAAAGGCTCCATAATTCTTCAATAACTTGGCTTCTTCCATGGCAAATCTTTTGAAAAACTCCATCGTTCCATAATCATTCCTAACACAAGAAATTAACCCAATAAATGTTCTTTACTTCAATAAATCACTAAAATAGCATATGAAATATGCTCTTATTGCACAAATAATAAGTGTCTTAAAGTACTTATCAAATTCCCCCTCACTTGAACTTTTTCTTGTCTTCAAGTAAAATAAATAAAAACAAAAATCTGAGAGAGAGAGCACAAAACTTTTAATTCAAGCATCTTTGTCTTTCCATTTTTTTTATAACTTGCATTACCAATGTCTACCACTCTAACTAAACTGGATACAAGTAATTAGAGTACTAAAGTCAAAATTCAGTAGTTAATCTAAACAAAACAAACTTTAACCCCAGTTTTTAGCAAAAGATTCTTCCATCTAAAAGTAAATACAGAGTCCACTAAAGAAAAATCACCCATTTAAACTTCATGGACTTTTAGGATACATATAATCCAAGCAACAAAGACAGTGAAAGCATGTGGTATCTCTTTCTTCCCTAGAATTTCTCCTTCTTTATTATAAATCTCAACTTGAAGCATTTAATTTCTTTTTCTTTCAGACAAGCATTTATTATTATATTTTTTTTTAAGTGGGAGGTTTTTGCCTCCATCTTTTTTTTTCAAAGTTCAAATTTTTGAACTTTTACCTTTCCTCCCTTCTCGTTATAGTGAATTCATTGAGTCGGCATATCCCAGGCTCATCACCTAAGTGACCAGGTTTTAAAGGACCACTAAGAACTCTTCCTCACTTTAACATTCAAGTTCAGATACTCGTAACTCAAATGCTTAGTCATTGCAGTAGAGACTATGCTTGTTTCTTTCTTTTCTTTTGAATGCAAAATAAATTCAAGACTTATTTTTATAAAGGATTACTAAGGAAAGAATTTCCTCTACCTCTTTCACAATTTGTTAAAAATATTCTTAAAAGGAACACAAAGATTATATGCAAACTAAATTTTTCCTAGAAGTAAACCTGATTATTTTTCACAAAAGGACTCGACCTCCTCTCAAATTCCAATTCTAAAGCTAAATACAAGGTAAATTTGATTCTTAAAGATTTTACTATAGTAGGTGAGTAAAGCACTTAGCAAGTCATTTTCATTCTTTTTAGATGCTTTCAACAATTGTTTATACAATCTCAATAATTCATAGAGTTTTGAAAAAAAACTTGGCCTAAAATTTGCTATATCATGCTTTAGGACGAAACGGTTCAAAGTGTGGGTACACAATACAATTCAGATGTCATAGATTTTCAATCAAAATAACAATTTAGACATCAACAATCATACTTTCTACACTACATTTCATTCTCCAGATCATTATTCCTTCCCCCACACTTAATTGAGTCATTGTCCTCAATATCTCACAATCATAACATGGAAAAGGAAAATTAAAGAAGCAAAGATTTTGAGAGCTTCCCCATATGAAAGTACTGTTTTAGAATAATTGTCGATCGTAGCTCCATGAGAAGTAATGGTTTGTGAACCCGAAAACAAAATTGAGCCAGCAAAACCTAAAAAGAAAAAGAAAAAGAAAATCAAAAGGAAAAGAAAGATAATCCTATCCTTAACATCCATCATAAGCACCAGAAAATTAGCAGAATAAGAGTTTTCCCATAAGGGAATCTCAAGATATACAACCCATCAGCATATAGTCTAAAATGAAATCAAAATATCACAATTCAAATCCTGTGGATCAAATCTTGGAAAAGTGTGTCACTTATCCCCCTCCTAATCATCTGAAGTGGTATCCTCTTCTTCATCATCTTCCTGGTCATCTCGTCCATACTCATCACCATCATCATCTTCTATTTCTTCATCATCCTCTACCTCCTCATCATCATCTCCAGATGTAGCTAATGCTTCCTTTGAACTTGATGACTCAACAACAGCAGGAGCTTTCCCTTTCCTCTGATACACAACTAGCTGGGCAGGCTCTTCCGAAATAGTCCTCTCAGGTGAGGACTCATAGGTAGGAAGATTCTGAGGAGGTGGTGAAAAATATCCAGCAATTGTTTAGAGGAAACTCCAAACATCCTTTCTAAATTTATTATTCTTCGTCGCTCCGCTTCATTCCTACTTTCTGCCTCCTTGAATTCCTTCCTATAAAGTTGCTAATCAGGATCAGTGAATGGTATCTGAACAGTAGATGGTCCAACAGAACTAATGTAGACAACTAGAGAGCTCATAGTAGCTCTAGGAGGCGTAGCATACTCCTTAGAAGAACTTTGTCTAAGTCTCACCTTCTTTTATCCCCAGTGTCTAAAGGGACCATCTATAACAGGTTTGATAGAAATTTCAGGTCATCAGCTGATGGTTCCTTCCAAATGTCCATTTCCTTAAGCAACTTTGTGATATAGCCTCCATAAAATATCCCCGTGGTGTGCGTGTCAGTCGCTTGGTGAATAAGAAAAAGAGCTAATTCAATCCCAACATTTATCTTTCACCTCTTGTCAATGTTGTACAAGTAACTCAGCTCAAAGTTGTTAACCACTCCATTACTACTCTTTCTTGCACCAATCGTATGAGAGAAAATGTGATGAATGATTTTGAAGTCTTCATTCACCATTGCTGAATCTTTAGATCTAGATGGTTCATACTTGGTGACACAATCACATAAATCCTGCTAGTAGTCTCGAGGATTAATCCTTGTAGGTAAACCAACTGGTAATGAATGAAAATCAGATGACTAGGTTTCTTCTGGAGTGTATAAGCCCATGCACTCACAAAATTTAGCCAAAGTGATTTTGTGGACTGTTTTGTAAGCTTGGAATGACAATATATCTTCAGTAATGGACTTATCATCCTCTTAATGATGATGTAAGAGTACCTTCAATGTAATACTCCTATAAACAGGAGTATTAATAGCAAACAATTCAACCTAGGGTCCTATTGACAGCAGTTCTTTAAGCCGTTGGTCCTCGCCATACTCTACAAGCATCTCCCAATCCAAATACTTATGTGCTCCAAAAGGCTTCTTTTCTAATCTTGTCTTACTCCATAATTGATCCGAAAGCAACGGGCTGGCCTTTTAAGCTTGTGTCACTTTCCTTTTCTTTGTTGGTGGAGCTGATGATGAAGAAGGTTGAGTTGAAGCTGGAGTAGAGTGAGATGACTTAGGTGACTTGCTTGATTGTTTTGTTCTTGCCATCCTACATGAAGATTTTAAACAAATGCGAGTATAAGAGGATATACAAGAGCTTAAAAGCATAATAATTCAACATCAAAAGCCACATTAATCATGAGCATCAATCACGAAAGCATGGAAGCACAATTGAAACAAGTATGCACAATGTTAAAATGAAGTTGTGAATACACTAGTAATTGTACACAACTCGTGTACGATATAGTGTACTAACCAAAATTTTTTTCCGATTCAAAATCAACACAACGTGGAAAAATTACTCGTGTTAAAACTCGTGCTAAAAATCATAATAGTCAGTAGAATGATAATCCAGCTTCAATTACTAACAATTCAATCTATCTTCCATTAATTCCCAATTTTCACACAAAACAATCCCTAGATTCTCAATTAAGATGATCTAATAAGAATTTCTTTAAAATAACAAGTGCATTGTGTATTAGAATAGTCTAATTGCACTTAAAACACAAAAGCCCCAATTTTCTTGCCATTTGAAAATCGCACATGAACCTTAGGTTGTTATTTGTGCGTGAGTCACATGTGTACGTGGAGTGTAATGCATGAAAATCATCATAAACCCATTACAATAGATATCAAATAACAATCCAACAACTACAACATCTTCAATAGAACTACCAAAACCGTTCATCAAACTTCTCTAACATTTTCCAAACTTGCACAACCCATATCACGTAATGAAGAGAATATCGATATAAAAGCTAGGGAAGAAATTGACATACCTTTGATGATGAAAACAAGAGATCCAAATGCAAATCCTAAAGGTGAGCTGTAATGGAGGAAGAGTGAGTGCATGAAGGAGATTTTAAGAATGCTTTGGGAGTGTGTAGTTGCATGTGAGAGGGAAATTGAGAGAAAAAATGAAAAAGGAGTGTTTTGGAAGTGTGTGCGCTCATGAAATGGAGCAGCTGGTGGGATGTACACGACCCCACATACACGAGTCGTGTATAATGACTCGTGACACCACAGAATTGATGTCACCGTACATGTGTCCATTCATGAGTTGTGTATAACCACTCGTGACTCCACAGTAGGCTCGCTCTCGTACACGACTGGATACACGAGTCGTGTACAATGACTCATGAAAGCACAGTAGCCCAAATTTGCACACTACTCCAGTACATGGATCATGTACTCATCATAAGTGTCAAAACCTTAAAATATTGCATGGGTACTCACCTAGAACACTTAGCAATCAAAATTGTTTTCTCCTCACCTTCGTTAGTTGTGTTTTTCCCCACACTTAGCATGAAGACTCAAATGTCTCAATTGACCATGGCTCAATAATCTGCAAAGAACAAATGATGTTAGGATTGAAAAAAAAACTAAGAATAGAAAAACTTACCTATAAAAGTCGGACATGGGTTGCCTCTTATGAAGCGCTATTGTTTAACATTGTTGGCTCGATGTTCTCAAGGTCTTCAAAGCTAGTTATCTAATGGTCGGAGTCTAAACTCCTCCTGGTCTTCATTTTCTGCTCCACCTCCCAAGTACAATTTTACTCTTTGGCCATTCACCTTAAATGTGCCTTGCTTAGGATGCTCCAATTCCACCGCACCATGTGGAAAGATTTGCTTAACTAGAAAAGGCTCGGACCATCTCGATCTCAATTTAACCGGAAATAACTTCAATCGGGAGTTAAATAAAAGCACTTGGTCCCCCACTTTGAATTTCTTTGGATGACGGATGTGTGCATCATGGTACAGTTTTGCTTTCTCCTTGTAAAGTCTCATATTCTCATATGCAGTCATCCTCCGTTCATCTAACTCATTCAATTGAAATTTTCTCTTGAGTCCTGAAGAATTTGGATAAAAATTCACCTGTTTGATTGCCCAGTACTCCTTGTGTTCAATTTTCACCTGTAGATAGCATGCTTTCCCATACACCAATCTATAGGGAGTAGTTCCCAATGGTGTGTTTGTAGGCAGTTCTGTACGCCCACAAGGCATCGCCAAGTTTCTCAGCCCAATCTCTTTTGTGATGACTTATTGTTTTTTCAAGGATTCTCTTTAACTCTCTATTCGACACTTCAATTGTCGCTGTTTGAGGATGGTAAGGTGTTGCAATTCAATGGGTAACCCCATATCTCCTCAAAACTTTCTCTAATTGAGAGTTACAGAATGTGTTCCCTTGTCACTAATAATAGCTCTAGGAGTTCCAAACCTTGAAAATAACTTTTTCAAGAACTTACATACTACTCGAGCATCATTGGTGGGTAAGGCTTGAGCTTCCACTCATTTAGAAACATAGTCCACCGCTGCTAGTATGTACTTATTCCCAAAAGATGTGGGAAGTGGTCCAACAAAATCTATGCCCCAAAGATCAAATACCTTACATGCTAATATATAGTTTTGAGGCATTTCATCCCATCTGGATGTGTTCCCCACTCTTTGGCATCTATCATAAGAGAGAACAAAGCGATGAGCATCCTTAAAAATAGAAGGCAATAAAAACTTACCTCCAAAACTTTATGCGTTGTGCGATTGGCACTGTAGTAACCCCCAGTAGGGCCTGAATGGTAGTCATGTAGAATCTTCCAACCTTCTTCATGAGATACACATCGCCTTATCATCTGATATGCACAAAGTTGAAAAGAAAAGGATCCTCCCATTAATAATGTTTAAGTTCAGAGAAAAACTTCTTTTTAGCATGACTTTTCAATCATCAGGGAGAACTCCTGTAGCAAAATAGTTAGCAAAATCAACAAACCATGGCAATTTAGCACTCAAACGCTCATAAACCGCAAGAAGCCTTTCTTCAGGGAAGTTGTCGTCAATGTCTTCCGCCTTGAAGTCATCTAGATGTGGATTTTCCAATCGCGACAAATGATCTATTGCTAAGTTCTCTGCTCCTTTTTTATCGCGAATCTCTAAATCGAACTCTTGAAGGAGCAATATCCATTGAATTAACCTGGGTTTAGCATCAGTCTTGGATAATAGGTACTTCAAAGTAGAACGATCTGTATACACAACAACTTTAGATAAAACAAGATAAGATCTAAATTGTCAAAAGCAAATACTACCGCCAATAACTTTTTCTATTGTGGTATAATTCTCCTTAACACTGTTGAGCGTTTTACTGGCGTAGTATATTGGATGGAAATGCTTCTCACGTCTTTATCCTAGGATAGCCCCCACTGCAAAATCACTGGCATCACACATAAGCTCAAATGGAAGTTTCCAATCAGGAGCTATCATAATTGGAGTGGTTGTCAACTTCTCCTTTAGAAGATTGAAAGAGTTAAGACATTCTTGATCAAAATTGAAGGCTGCATCCTTCTTTAATAGCCTTATCATGGGACAAGCTATTTTGGAGAAGTCCTTGATGAATCGACGATAAAACCCGACATGCCTAAGAAAACTTCTAATGGCCTTTACCGATGTCGAAGATGGTAGTTTTTCAATGACTTCAACCTTGGCACGATATACTTCAATCCCTTTTTCTAAAACCTTGTGGCCAGCACATAAAACGGCACTTCCCCCAATTAAGTACCAAGTTGGGTTCTTCACAACGGATCAAAGCCCTCTCTAAATTGGCACTAAATGAATTCCCAAAGACTGAGAAATCATCTATAAATACTTCCATAATTTCTTCTACTAAATCTTCAAAGATTGCTAATATGCACCTCAGAAATGTAGCCGGTGCATTATAGAGCCTAAAGGGCATCCTCCTATAGGCATAAGTGCCATAGGGGCATGTAAATGTGGTTTTCTCTTGGTCCTCTGGAGCTATAAGTATTTGGAAATAACTAGACATTTCGTCTATATAGCAATAATACATATGTCCAGCAAGCCTCTCCAGCATCTGATCAACAAATGACAAAGGAAAATGGTCCTTTATGGTGGCTTCATTTAACTTTCTATAATCAATACACACTCGCCATCCAGTCACAGTTCTCATTGGAATGAGTTCATTTTTCTCATTAAGGACCACGGTCATTCCCTTTTTCTTAGGCACCACTTGTGTTGGGCTAGCCCAAGAACTATCAAAAATAAGATATATCATCCTAACATCAAGAAGCTTTATGACTTCCTTCTTAACCACATCCTTCATATTCAGGTTTAGCCTTCTTTGGGGTTGAACAACAGGCTTATAGCCATCTTCTAAAAAAATTTCTGAGTACAAAAGGATGGATTAATACCTTTTATGTCAGAAATTTTCCAAGCAATTGCTCGCTTATGTGACTTGAGGACCAAAATCAGTTGTTCTTTCTGGTCATGTGATAACTCGGCAGCAATAATCATTGGCAGCTTAGAATCTTTCTCCAAAAAGCCATATTCAAGGAAATTTGGTAGCTGCTTCAATTCAAGCACTAGTGGTTCTTCAATAGAGGGCTTCAATCATGTTTTAGTGTTTTTCTTCAATTCCTCAAATCCATTATGAGGTGTAATATGCTCTGTAGCATCCGTCTTTACTATAACAGCTTCAATATGAAGATTCTGCACTTCTTCCTCTTCATTGTGAGTCAAACTCAATTCCACTTCAACTCTAAAAAGAATTTCCTCCATCTGATTAGATACTAAGGAATCCACAATATCAATGGAGTAATATGAATCATCAAATCCCATCGAATGTTTTAATGCTATAGAAACTGTTACCACCAATTCTTCATCTCCTACTCGAAGTATGAGCTTCCCTTCTGCAACATCTATCACTGCTCTAGCTGTAGCCAGAAAAGTTCTACCTAAAATTAACGAAATATTTCTGTCTTCATCCATATCAAGGATCACAAAATCCATTGGATATATAAAGTTTCCTACCTTCACCAAAATGTCTTCAATCATTCCTCTTAGAATCTTTACAAAACGATCAGCTAGTTGAAGACTCATGCAAGTGGGGCAAGGTTCAGTTAAGCCTTCAAGGCCTAAATTCTTGAAAAAAGAATAGGGCATGAGATTGATATTGTCTCTAAGATCAGCTAATGCTTTATCCACAGATAAATCCCCCACTACTCATGGAATGGTGAAGCTTCCAGGATCTTTCAACTTCGGAGGTAGCTTATTTTGAATAATTGAGGAGCAATTAGCACCCACTTCAATTATAGAAACATCCTCCAACTTCCTCTTGTTAGATAAAAGTTCCTTAAGGAACTTAGCATATTTAGGCATTTGAGAAAGAGCTTCCACAAATGGGAGATTAATGTGAAGCTGTTTAAATAGATCCAAGAACTTACCAAACTGCTCTTTATCCTTGCTCTGATGAAGACGAGTGGGATATGGAATTTTAGGTACATACTCTTTCACTTGTTGAGGTTATTGTTCAACTGGCTCAGTTGTAACCTTCTCATAATTCTGATTTCTATCAACTTCCTTCTCAATCTTTTGTTTAGGCTCCTCCCCACTTCTACTTGGAATTTCCTTACCACTACTTAAATTGATGGCTTTCACCTATCCTTAGAATTAGGTTCGATATTCCCAGGAAGAGATCTTGTTTGTCTTTCTAAAAGCATCTTGGCTAATTGCCCAATTTGTTGCTCTAAGTTATGAATGGAAGCTTTTTGATTTCGATGATATGCATCAGAACTCTGAATAAATTGTGTCAAAACATCTTCCACATTTGGCTTTTTCTCAGGTGGCAGTAGAGCAGGGAGTTATTGAGGTGCTGGTAATTATTGTTGTTGTTGCTGAGGCTTATGGAAACCAGGTGGTAGATTGGAACTTTGGGCATTTTGAGTGTTCCAGGAAAAGTTCGGATGATCTTTCCAACCCTGATTATATGTATTGCTGTAGGGATTATAATTCCCTATTCCTTTATCAAATTTGTTCACATAATTCATTCCTTCCATGCTTGGACCAACACCAAGAACATAAGAATGCCCTTCTGGAAAATCAACCTGAGGTGAAACATCCATATTTGGCACATGACTAGCTCCTTTAATTGACATAGGTTGCATCTGACTCATCTGAGCTGTAAGTAATGCAACTTATGCTTGAAGATCAACACCTGTTTTTAATTCATACACAACAAATACTGGCCTTGGTTTATTCCTCGTGCTATGCCAACAGAATGTATTTCGTGCCATGTCTTTAATGAGATCATATCCTTCGGGAGCAGTTTTGTTCATCAGATTGCCACCAGTTACTGCATCAATCATTGTCTTTAACTGATCACCCAGGGAAGAATAGAAAATTCTAACCAAATCATGAAGAGAAATCTCGTGGTGAGGACATCACCTAAGGAGTTCCTTAAACCTCTCCCAAACCTCATAGAGTGCTTCACCCTCATATTGGTGGAAAGCAAAGATCTCATTTCGTAGTTGGATCATCTTATTAGGCAGAAAGAATTTCCCTAGAAATTTTCTTGCTAATTACTCCCAATTTGTTAATGGATGCGGAGGTAAGGAATTCAACCAACTACATGCCTTATCTCTAAGAGAGAAAGGGAATAATCTAAGGTAAATAGCATCATTAGATACCCTGTTACTTTTGATAGTAGTACAAATATGCAAGAAATTTGTCAAGTGGTCATGTGGATCTTTTGTAGCATTTCCCCCAAACTGATTACCTTGCACCATCTGGATTAAAGCAGGCTTCAATTCAAAATTGTTTGCTTGTATAGTAGGCCATGAAATGGACAGTGCCACTCCTTTAACTGTGGGCAGGAACAATTCCCACATAGGTCTATGAGCCTCATTCTGAGCAATTGGGACTTGATTGTTCTCATTTCCAGCTAATTGATTTGGATCATTTTGATTTCCAGCTACCCGAATTGGAATATTTTCATTCTGAGCAACTTGATTTGGAATATTCTCATTCCCAACGGCACGAATTAGATTATTCTCAGCTTTGTTTCCTTCCATGGTTCTTGGATCTCTTAAGTTAGTTCTTCTTTCTCTCAGTCTTCTGTGAAATGTTTGATCAATCTCAATATCAAATTCAAGATTCTCCGATGAAGAACTACTTGTCATGCACTGCAAAAGATGACCAATGGATGAGAAATTGTATGGTATGTCGAAGAAGAAGAAGATTGCAAAGCAAAATAATAAACAAAAAATGACTAAATTAGCAGCTAATAAGGCGTTCCTAATATTGCCAGATCCCCAACAATGGTGCCAAAAACTTTGATATGTGATTTCTCACCAAGTTTAAATTTATAATCCTATTAATTTCAAATCCACATCAGGCAGTGCAACTATCGAATAGTATGAAAATTAACTCGAATGTCGTCCTATGGATCTATGGGTAAGCATTAGTAATACCGTTTTACCACTATCTAGTTTAAATTATCAAGAGATTATATTTACCCTAGCGACTAATTATACTAACAATAAACAAACCCTAATTATAGAATATGAACGCTTTTCTTGATTAAAACTCAATTCACAACAATGCCCCTAGTTTTGATCCACCTTAACCCTAATTACATATGACACAATTAACTAATGATAAATTGAGTCTTGAACTGTAGGGTTTCTTGATTAAATCAATTACTCTATTCAAGTCAATCGACTCCTGATTTTACATGAGAAAGCGGGAATCTCTTCCTTCACCAACACCAATGCAAAATCGCATGAAACTCATAAACCCTAATTAAAGATTCAATTTTTATTGCAGAAATATGAAGTTTCCCTATGTTTAGGAAAAACATGCAAATTCATCATTCATACAAGATATATCCTATTAGTTGAAATTTCTTTCTAACTAACAAGAATCAGACATGTAACAAATCTGGCCACAATTCATTACAAGAACAAATAAATCACATGAATGAATTCAAGACAAAAAATTTCATCAATTAACACAAATTCAAAACATGAGTTAGGGTTTCACAAAACCTAGGGTATACAAATCTACTCTTCCATAGAATAAATAATGAAAACAGCAATTCTAGAAGAGTTTAAAAAAAACATGATTAATAAAACCCTAGAAACCGAATTGTTGTGAATCTTCAATGTTGACCGGCCGACTTCCCTTGAAAAGCTCTCTAGAATACGGACTTTAGGGTTTCCGAATAGAACAAACTCTCTTGTCTCTTCTATTCCATGAAGGAAGGTGTATTTATAGGAAATTGTTCGTACACGGGTGCCTACACAACCCGTGTACATTGGGGCGTGTATAACATAAATTTAGCGAATTTTTCTTTTCTGACATATGTACATTACTCAAGATACACGGCCCATATAGCTCACTTGAAACTATTTTAAAAGCTTAGATTTTCTTCAAAAATCTTCTCCAAATCTATACTAGCAAAATAGAATTACTAGTATATAATTAGCATCTTCAACAAAGGCTTCATAATTCTTCAATAACTTGGCTTCTTCCATGGCAAATCTTTTGAAAAACTTCATGGTTCCATAATCATTCCTAACACAAGAAATTAACCCAATAAATGTTCTTTACCTCAATAAATCACTCAAATAGCATATGAAATATGCTCATTATTGCACAAATAATAAGTGTCTTAAAGCACTTATCATTGTTGCATAACATATAATTGTTAATAATCTAGTTGATAACTTGCTTGATGTGATATATCTGATTATTCATTGAGTCGTGGTTTATTCTCTGTCCTTGGCTTGTTGCTTTCCATAGCCTAGCATCGGCACGTCCTAAATCTTGAAGGAATGTTAGTACAAGGATAAGACATCTATCTATTAGAAATATGATAAAGAAGGTTCTAAGTGCTAGTTTTATATTTGAGACTTTACTGATAGTTATGGTATGTAATATTTTATTATTCAGACAATTGAGATAATAGTTTTATGTGGATTGATGTATCTTATATGTATTTATCATTCTTAACAGAGCAACAAAAAAGATCTAGTTTTGTAAGAATTATATCATCTTTCAAGGTAGTACTAGTAACAACATATATGTATGATCATTTATGATGTCAATTAATCTTCTTAAACACACTTTTTCAAGGATCAGGTAGTATCATAATATGTATGTTACTACCAAGATACCTTAGGGGCTTGACATGTGTCTGCCACGTTCCATGATCTAAATAATTTAGAAAAATGTGACTTTCTTTACTAAATATCAATTATTTTTAATAGGGTAATTCATAATGCACAACTACTATGTAGTTCTCCCAACCAACATATAGTAGTTTAATTTATGAGACATCTGGAAGAAGACAAAGTCGTGGCAGCAGTAAGTTTGGGGGAGCACTTCATAGAAGAGTTGGCACACAAGGAGGTTGCATTCATGGTCATTTTGTGTATCGTGGTGACTCTACCTCAGTAGGAAGGGGAAGAGGAAGATGAGGGACCATGTGAAGTGAAGTTATTTAATGGGATTTTTTTGACCATATTATGGAGGACTATGATGTCAGTACAACATATGTGGTTTTTTTCCTTTATTTTTTTGCTTTTTGTTTTTTGGATGTGGCTGGCGTTTAAGCCACTAAAGCTATGGTTGTAGCCGAGGAATTTTTAGATATTAGGGTATAGATCTATATACTAATGGATGTGGATAGTTTTTAATTGCATTATACAGGTCTATGAACTTGTCACGTTATGTACATGTGTGACTCATTAAATATTACTTAGATGTATTAGTCGTTGTTCCATGTTTTATATCCATTATATGATATAAATTTCTATTTGAAATGAACATATTGTATACTTTTATAGATATTGCAGCTATTGTTTCTAATGATGTAATAGTCATCATTCCTATATTTTCACCTTATATGGTTTTTGGATAGATATCGTAGATTTATTTTTTAGCAAATGGTACAGATTTGTTTTGAACAAATGGTAGAATGAAATAGTGTAGGTTTTTATGGAATTGCAGATTAAACAAAATCAGGAGAAAGAAATAGAAAGTATAGGTTTTATGGAATAAGATAGTGCAGGTTTTTATGTAGGTTTTTACTAGAAGCATACTTCCTCTTAATTTCGTGGTTTTTATGTAGGTTTAAGCTCATAAGATTTTATGAAATTAATTTCCTGTCATTTTGGTTTTGATTTTGCGAGTTAGGAATCAAGATGATGATAAGAATGATGATTCAAGACTCAATTCTTCCAAATCACAATAATTATGTAACGCCCTAAGCTGAGGCATTACAACCCCCACATGTCTTCTCTTCAAAGGCACACGCAAAGGCTATAAATATCTAAACCACAATACGTATCATCATATAACTCCATATCTCACATAAAGGATACTCAATATGAAAATCCAAATAATATAACTTCAATAACATCTTTGTTGGCATAAACCAAGCCAACTGATAAAAATTCTCATAAGAAACATAGAACTAATAACTCATAAAATCTTTTCAACTAGAAATCTAAAGAAATCTAATAACTCCTTATGATCAGTAAAACTCCACTCTAGCCATCTACATATCAGCTGGGTAATCGAATCCACTATCGTCCTCCCCAAGCTCTATGAATACATCAAAGCCAGATAAATCTTACACTATCTGGTCTTCACCTATTCTTGAAAAATAAAAAGGAATGAGCACAAAGGCTCAGTACGCCAAACCAAAAACACATGCACATGATCAAGCAATAAACAATATCACATACGACTTAGATACTAATGTAACAAGCACTAATTATTATCTTCAAATTAGCCAAGAAACTAACACAGTTCATAAATATTGTGCACTAGTCCCAAACCTGGAGTATCTCATGACTCCTTAAAAGCATCCAATATAGAAAATAGATAATTATATGCATATATGGTGTTGGAAATCTCCCACACACCTGGGTTCCGTACTCGCGTTACTCTTAAACTACCGAAATCATCTCTATGCACGATTTCACTCGGGACAATCTCACACATAGATCATCGGGTTGCCAGTGTTAGTATCACATTCTGCGTGATCTTTACTAACCACAGCCAAGCATAACCAACAATCAATTCAATTAAAGTCGAATAAGAATTAGTCAAGTTTAACAACTAAACCTACAAGCACAAATAATCAGACATGGTAAGGTCGTACCTTTTTCAATTTCAGGAACAATCTCTTCAAAATCACAAATCCTTATAAGCAACAACAATTTAATTTCTCCAAATCTCCTGATTAACAAAATATAACAAAAACGAAATAAACATCATCCTTATAAACAAACCCTAACATCTCAAAATTCTCCAAAACCCTAACCTTACGAGAAATCCTCAATCACACCTTCTTCTTAATTAAACTCCATAGAATTCTCACAAGAACAACTCCTTTTCACCAAAACCTTAATTTGTAAAATCCAATCATTACAGACAAATTATCATAATAATCAAAATTTTATAGAATCTATGTTTAATAGGATAAAAACTTACTTGGATAATCTTCTGAATCCAAATCTTAGATTTCTTCAATTATAATCAGACAAAAACTCCAAAAGAACAACTTCCTCCAAAACCCTAGATTTGAGGAATCAATAAGAACAGACACGATTCATCAAAATTAAACTTTTCATTTCAAATCTGCGATAAAGAAGATGTAACTTACTAGATTCAAATCTTACTCCTTGATTGAATCCCCGAAGAACATATCTTAATTGAAAACTAGTTTCTCCAAAGAACTCCTTCATAAACACGAGAAATCTATGATTACAACGTTGATTACATGTTATATCATATAGATCTACTTACCCGGATTGAAGACCTTGATTCTCCTTTGATTTCTCACACCAAACACTGAAGAAAGCAAGCCCTAAGTTGCTTTGGAGAAGGACTCGAAGGAAAACAAGACAAACCCTAATTCTCGTCATAAACTGCATATATATAGAAAACAGATTTAGGCCGCCAAGTAAGCTGGCAGCCTAAATTCCAAGGCCGGCGGCGTACATTCTTAGGCTGACGGCCCAAGTGCCATCTTAGAGCCAATTTCCACAATTTCGTTCCATCTTATTCGTGTGACTTTTCCGTGTCCAAAATTTACCTATTCAAAGACAAAATTACCCTTTAACAACACTTAAATTTCACTTTTACTCTTCATTATGAATTTATTTACTTGTATATTACAAATTATTTAGGAAAAAATGAATCATATTTCAAAGAACTATAGGTTATTTACATTGAGTTCACCATATTTATATCAATGAAAAAAAAGTGATGTGTTATAAACTACATGAATCTTGAGGTAACAGAGAATATTGCAATGATAATCCTACTAATTGTAAATAATATGCTAGGAATCCATCGGCATGCCTCAAATCATGGATGACACACAGCTATGATCACGATCATGGCTAGCGATTAAGGGAAGCTTAGTTTCCCTCACAGACAATACTATGGCCACAACTATAGCGGTAGATCATGCTGCCACCCAAAATCATGGCCGTGCAGTCTCTATTGCCTCACATGAACTTTCTTGTTTTGTTTTAATTTTATTTTATTTTCTTATGTCATGTTACTTACAAAATTACCATTATCTAACAGGACCATAAATACCTTATTATTAGGAAATCCTAGGGGAATGAACATTAATATTAATCTTTTGTCTTATTTTCCTTGAGAACAAACCTTAGTTCTTGTCAATCATTGATTGTAGCAAACAACAACTTGAACAATCTTTTGTGTCATATCAAGACAGCAAGAGTGTAGTCCGGGTTGTTATTGATGTGTTATATCCGCTAATAAGCGTCCATATCATTCATTTTCTTTGCAAATCTAATATAAGCTTTGATTATCTCTAAACTTGTTCGATAACATAATTATTGGCATGTGGAGCATATCACAATATTCTCATTAACTGTTGGGAGTCTTGTATTATACTTACAGTTTTGTACCATCATGTACTGGCATTCTTAGATCATTACAGTGAATGCCTTTTAGTAGAAATGGAATTAACCTTGTTAGTTATGAATTTGCAACATGTCATCCTTGAAGAAGTAAATTTTATGCTCCTTTCACACTTAAGATGATCTAACAAATAGTCAAAAGAACTACTAAATTAAATATTCCATATAAATTTCTGAGTTGCATATGCTAATAACTGAAATGGAGATTCCTTTTCTATGGTTGATCTTTATATTCTCATACCGTTCAAAATTGGCAGGACATAAACAAAATCTACAATGGTAGAACATAAAGAAAAAGGAGTCATTTGTAACAAATGCCATTATTATTGAATACACATTTCAATGTACAGGATTTATCATGGTAAACTAAGTACCATGAATACATCACCATCTTTTAAGCCTTACAAAAATTTCCTAAACATACAAAATATAACCCAAAATTCCATATGGATTCTTCACATTGCATTTCTCAACAAAGCATTGTCCATTCAACCCATCTCCACCAATACTATGCATAATACAATCCACAATTACTACTACAATAAAAACCTAAGATATATAAAGTATTCTCCATGGCTTTGTTAACTCACAATTCACACGCTTTAGCTTGACTTCAGCGTACTCTATTGATTCCTTCTTCATTCTTTGGTTAGCTCCAGTTCACTTTGAAGCCCATTAATCCATTCGAACACCTTTTTTTCTAACCTCCAAGCCTTACACACATGTAAGAGGATCTATTTACTTAAAATAATTGCATGCACCTCTTGTCTATTTAAATAAAATGTTATCTTTCATCGACTTGTACTTAAAACAAATTGTTTACATACAACGGATCATCTCTTCAAACATACCCAATAATTAGAACATCCACAAAATCTCTTTGCAAAAAACCTAGGTTGGTAAGACATTACAATCATGAAACTTTCACTACATTAGCACATCGTATTGCTCCACTTTGAAGTTATGGAATTGTTTGATACAAATCCGCTACTCATATTTCCTTACTCTTTTATGCAAAGATAAAACAAGGTAGCAACTCATTTCACATAACATTTTTAAAACTGATAATGTTGGCAATCTGCTACTATAGGAGCATCAAGTTCAGATATGCCATTTTTGTCTAATTTCAAATATTTGATACCAGTAGGGTTTTTTCTCAAAATTAAAGAATTAGAATACTAACTTCAATGATATTGCAAACACTTAACAAGGATTAAAAAATTACAATCATAAGTAAAATTGTTGACTTTAGATCAAACATTAAGAGACAAAAATGATGATGGAGATGGAAGATATTACCTTCGATGTTGAGTTTAAATAAGTGATTATGGCATAATGCTTGGTGAAGACATGTTGAAGGTCCTTGATTGATGAAAAAATATACCTTGTTTGATTAAGGTTTCTTCTCTGCAAATGATGTGGAAAAGATGTAAAAAAAATTGGGAATGAAGAGTTTAGGGTTAGGATTCAATTGGTTTAGTGCATTTTAGTTGTTTGTTTTATTGTTTTGGCTTTTTTGAATGTAGGAGGTTAAATTGGTGTGTATTTTAAGTAAAATCCCAATACATGTGCTATGCACATGACCAAATTAATGGTGTATGAGACAAACAAGATATAGACAATTACAGGTCACCTAATTGTTAAAATTAAAACACAAGTCATTAAAAGCGCGAAAACACAGATCACTTATTTATAATTAACCCCCCCTCCCTTCTCCTTTTTTTTTTACCCGTAAGAGAATGAGTGTTAGAGCTATGTAAATGGGGCATATTATGCATGTTAACCTTACTTTAAAAAAAAGACCAAATGAAAAGAAAAGTAATTTGACTTCAAATTTTAGCCCATATTAATGTGTAGGTCATTTTGGCCCACCCCCCGAACCCGCATTAAAATTTATTTTATTGTAGTGAAGGTGTTGTTGGATGTCATGGTTTTCTTATATATTATCATTTTTATTATATATTCAAGTGATAGGTTATTTAAGTAAAAGTCAAACAAATACCTCCAAAAAGTAGTAGAAATAAGAAATTTTTCCTATTCATAAATAAGAAATTTTTATTTTAATTAAAACAACATATTTTTAGTGTAATTATATTAAATTTAAAATGTATATATTTACAAGTTAGTGGACTTGTTTAACCCACCAACTGGCACAGGTGGGTTTGGTATTCAAGCTCAGATTATCGAATAATGACATGCTAAGAACTTATACTTTCAATTTTTGGCAATTTAGTATTTTATATTTAAATTTTAGTAAATAAATACTTGTACTTTTAAAGTATTTGCTATTAAATATATCCATTAAATAATATTTGATGGATGTATATTTTGATGATAAGATAATAGTAGATGAAGTGTTTTTACTTTCAATATTTGGCAATTGTCAGCATTTTAGTGCCTCATTTGCAGATATGTGCACTTTTTTGCTAAATATCTACTATTATCTCATCATTAAAATAAATATTTGTCTTATATTATTTCACATAGACACTTAAACTACTCATACTTTGCAAATACAAGTATTAATTTTACAAAATTTAAAATGAGATACTAAATTACAAAAAAAAAAAAAAATTAAAATTGTAGTCACCTAATTAATCATTATCCCCTCCATTATAATATAGGCTAGAATGAGCTAGCATGCATGGCTCACGTGTTGAAGTAAGGTAAGACGAGTTGGCCTGCATACCCCACTTGCATACTCTAAGCACCAATGGTTTACTTTCAATTTTTAAATTGACTTTTTGGTGATAGGCCAACAGGGATGATAGGAGAAGTGAAAAATTGGTGTTTTCCTTAATGGAAGGAGTTAAAGGGATATTTAGGTGAAAGACTTCCCAACCCTAACCCAATTTAGTTATAGTATGACGAATCCATTAGTCTTTATTGTCGACTCTTATGGGTATGTTCCACTCTCCTCAAATCTTTTTGTTAGATTCTCCCTGCTTGGCCAAACTAGTAAACACTTGTTGAAGTAAGGTAAGACGAGTTGCCTGCATACCCCACTTGCATACTCTAAGCACCAATGGTTTACTTTCAATTTTTAAATTGACTTTTTGGTGATAGGCCAACAAGGATGATAGGAGAAGTGAAAAATTGGTGTTTTCCTTAATGGAAGGAGTTAAAGGGATATTTAGGTGAAAGACTTCCCAACCTTAACCCAATTTAGTTATAGTATGACGAATCCATTAGTCTTTATTGTCGACTCTTATGGGTATGTTCCACTCTCCTCAAATCTTTTTGTTAGATTCTCCCTGTTTGTCCAAACTAGTAAACACTTGGCCAAACTCTATGGCTTGACCTTAGATCTCATGATTGCACGACAACACCATATGTGCCCACATCCTTAAAACATGGCTTAGTAGCTCCATGACCACTTAGTGTGCAGCCTCAATGATCAAGATAATTGTCATTCAAAGACTATTTATAAATACTCCTCCATATGCTCTTTCAGGACACGTCTTATAACCTTTTATCATTGCTCTATTATTTTATTTATCCATTAACTAACTTAAATGTTAAGAGTCCTAACACCAAATAATCTTAACATGTAAGTATTTTACAGGCCCAGGTTTAAATATAACATATCCCACCAGCAAATATAAGACACCAACAAAAAGGAAAGAGAAAATATGGGAAAGAGTAAATACTCTCTTTATAATCACTAACTACTTTTTAGATAACAAAAATCCTTTATTCTAATGGAGACAAAAATGGGAAGTTGAGGAAATATAATAAATTTAGGTGTATACTTTATCAATAAATAGAATACTAATATAAATTAATAGAGAAATTTCAAATTTGATACATGAATTTTACATAAAAAAATTCAATTTAGTGTATAAACTTTGAAGTGATCAATTCAATACCCAATCACAGTTTTCTTAACTATTTATACTACCTCGCTGATACCTTTTAATATGATCCTAGTGTGAAAAAAGTAGACTATCAATGTCAAATGGTGTTAGTGACACTATAAAAAAGTAGTAAAAACAGCCACAAAAAACCTGATTTGATAAAAAATTAACTATTTAAAAGTTAAAATATTGAATTGATTTCGTGTAAAATTTAAATACCAAATTTAACATTTGTCTAAAATATAGTGAATTAATCATTTATTTCTCATTATTTCCTTTCAACAATGCAAAGCAAATATGATAAAAAAAATATACCTTTTAATTTTCCGTCTTCCATCTATTTCTCTTTGCTTTCTTTTACTTTCTTTCATTTTGCTTTATCTTCCTTTCTCACACCAAATACTATTTATCACTCACAATTTTTTTTTTTTTTGAGTTAAAGGAAAAAAAAAGATTATATTATCAACCTATTGTCATTTTTGTAACTTTTTATTAAAATTTTTTTTTTCCTAACCCCTGATATCTTTTCTATCTTTTTATCCATTTCCCAAACTATTTTTATGAGGCCAAAAAAAAATTCTTTTTATTAAAAAGCAATTACTCCATGTTACATGTTGATGCACAACATTAGTAAACTACACTTATCTATGGAAACCAACTAAAAATCTTGTTATGAAATTGTTAAGATGCCAATGTGTAGTATTAATCTTACAGTTGATGATCATAGTCGACTTTCTTTTTCTCTAATAAATAATTAGTAATAGAAAAAAAACATTTATCTATTCTATTATAATTAAGTGAGAATTGGTTTATTAGACTCTACATTACACCTACTTAAAATATTAATATTATAAAACTTAAATAATTACCACCATTTTTACTCTTATTTACAATTTAGTCTTGTCATAAGATGCTATTAAAATGAAAACTCCTCCCCTACTTCGAAGGATTACGATGGAAAGTTGCTATACTCTATCATTTCATCCCTTTTTACTTTTAAAAAAACCACTGGGAATGTTTTTATATAAAATACATAAATGGGTCCCTAACCTAGACGTTTGGTCTCAAGCAAAGAAAGCATCCTCCTTCTATCAAATGAAGACGTGAAGAGTATCTTTGTAGATAACAAGAAAGCAATACTCGCCGTATAGCAAAAGTTGGCATTCATTGTAAAAACTGATCAATTTTTTTAGTATGTTTTTTGTAATGCTTTTTAATAATAGTAATTATTAATTCGAAAAACTGGTTGATTTTTTTATATTGTTTTCCTATGCTTTTGACTAATGATGAAGGATTAATTTTATCCTGAATTTGGTCAAATATTGTTCAATCTTAATGCGATAACTCAATAGTGTCATTACTCTCTGCTGCCTCACTGTAAAGAAACATGAAACATTTTATTTCATTATGTGTAAAATAGTTTTAAGGTACAAATAGATTTTTGTATGTAGTGATTTAATTTTTTTCTCTCTTTTGATATTGCAGACTGCATAGTTGTTTGTTTAGTTTTAATTGGAGTAGAAATAAACTAGAAGTTCGTATTTTAATGGAAGTAGTTTTTAAAAAAAACATTAATTTTGTTTTGTGCGAATATAATGCATATAAAAAATATGTAGATGGTAATGGTTAAAAATGAAAATCAAGTTGAAGTAAGAAGTAGAAAATTTTATTAGCTCTTCATTATTTCTAAGATGTATACTGATTGCAAACATAGTCTTGCACATAGCAGCACATTCACATTTTTTTTTTAATAAAGAAACACTATGTAATTGTATTATTTTATTGCAAAAATAAAGGAAGAGAAAGTTAATAGTCTTTTCTTCTATTAATTTTTAATGCCGGCACACAAATATGTAATAGAGAATCCTATAAAGTAAAACACAAAAAGGTGTGAAAAAATAACTTTTCAATTTTTTTAACATATATTGTAAAATATCTTTAATGTCTTTTCTTTTATAATTTCATACTCAAATGTCTTACCATTTATTGGGTTTCTAAATATACAAGAAATTGTCAATAGCATTTTATAAATGTTTATGGAGTTTCCTGCTCCAAATTGCATCGTTTCTTATATATATATGAAATGTATGATTCATTCCTTCAGTTCCAATAGCATCTTTAATAGATTATGTTGGGCATTAGAGTTATAAGATATGACATACTCGAATATTGTTAGGAAAAAAAAAGGTTCTATTTTATTTGTTTTCTTCTACGATTATATTGTCTTAACTTTTTGCTCGTAAAGTTCATCAACCTTTTTTTTTTTTTTCAAATTTGGTGATACCACACTAAATATTGTAATTTTGCACTTTATTCTCATAAAGCTTTTAAAGTGAAAAAATTGAATTGCCCATATATATTTGGTTGTATTATAAATCATGGATGTATATATTTATAATAAAATAAAATATTATTTTATCATTGTTTGTTTGATTATATTTTTAAGTCATAAATAAGCATTGTGAAGAAATGTCATCACTCCTAAAACAATAGTAGAATGATTTTATATTAATGCTTTTCAATTATGGATTTAAATGAACTTTTTATAATCTATTTAATAATTTGATGATTTTTTGGAGTGTTTAATAATTTGTTAGCTTTTTTTAATTCACACGTATTGCGAGTACGTGTCTGCTTGTATTTATAATATGTAAAATTCCCATTTATATTATGTAATTACATAAAATACGTGAAATGGAATAACTGGTTTTACCTTAAAAATCAACTGGGATCAAGATCAGTTGTTGATGCGATTATCCAATGCTACAAAAAGCAGATTCAATTTTAAAACAGGAAAGAGAATACGAGGAGGAAGCAGTCAAAGAAATGGCACCAAGCGTTTGCATGGCGAATGCCACGTGACCATCCCACAACCCCTCCACTTCACTCGGTGCAACAACACATTACACACTTCCTTCCTTTCCATTGCTAAACTTTTAAAGCGCATAGCGAACACGAACATGGAACGATAAAAGTACTCCAAACCCGTTTCAAAAGGAAAGAAACTATAATGCTCCTTATTCCACAATAATGAAGAAGAAGAAGCACCTATCTTCCATTGCTGACGCCGTCGTCGAGCGATGTGCACGGTTGGTTCCTACATCCATATATGTACTTTTTAGCTTTTTAACCATAACTCTTTATTAAACTGTTAACATAGGATGTCTGTCTTCGTTATTAATTCCAATATGGATTATTATTAGATTCGTGTTCATGTATGATTATGTTTTTCTGTAATGATTTTGCATGGAATGGTGCCGAGTTGATTAAGGGTTAATATGCCTTTGCTTCATGATTTTACCAGGGTCATGTATACATATCTGTAGATGTTTCTTGTATCCCAGAATATACATTGATCGGAGTGGAAAATGGTTCGAAAACGGTCCGCTATTCAGATAGAGGAGATTTAAATGTGAAATGATATTGTAGGTGTAGCTATATAATCTGTATGCTATGATATAGTTACGAGCAGAAATATGGATTCTAGAAATTTGCATTACTGGATTTCAAGAATTCAAATCGGCAGGGGATCCGGGATTTCGTTTAAACGTTCTTCCAAAAATTTTTAGGGAGAATTTTGAAGAATTCCTGCTGCTTCATTCTGCTTTTAACTGCAAATGGAAATTTTAATGGCGTGTGGTTGGAGGAAGATCTTTTGGTGCTTGAAAAGCTTAATACTATTCAGAACAGCTGTTCTTTTGTGTAAATTAACAGATTTCTGAAAGTTAAAACCGATTGCTTAAGAGAAAATCTCGAGTTCTTATCTGTATGCTGTTTTTAATCTGTTTGTTTTTGCAGGCAACTTGGACCTCTGTAGACAGATTGGAGGAGGAATTTGAAGCTGAATGGAGGGCAGAAACACTCGGGTACTCCAGAAAATTTGTGGAGTTCTGTAGCAGAAAAGCCCTCACTGACATGTGTCCAGACATAGGAGATAATATAAGTGATGGGCCATTTAGTCGATTGACTTATGACATGATGAGAGCATGGGAGATGCCCAGCTCAGCCGATGAAGAAGCTAAGGTGGTTGGTTTGGTTCAAAAATTTCAATCTTTACGTAGTTCTTCCTGTCCGGATAGTATAAAGAAATCACAAAATGATATTTTGAAACGAATGGGGGATTTGAGGATTTATATTTTGTGATATTCTAACCATTAGAGTGATACTTTGTAGGAGTGTACAGGCAAGGAGAAGGAAGATAGAATAAGCATTGCAAAAGTGCCCCAAGCACAGGATGACATCCCTCTTTTCTACTCAGATATTATGCCTCTTCTGGTAAGAAATTCCTATGAAACTCGAGTGAATTTATATGACAACTTGTAGAGTGGTTTTCATTTTAGCTTGTCTAGGCTGAACTCAAATATTCTAATGCTATTGATAGGTTGACCATGAGCCGGACGTTGGAGAGGATGCGTTTGTATGGATGGCATCTTTGTGTCCCTTAGTCGCAGATGTTGCAAATGGCAGATTTACATTTGAAACTCTCACTGCCCCTACAGAAAATCGGCTTCATTTTCCTGGATATGACAAGTTCTTGAAAGAAATTGACAAGTAATGTTACGATTCAATCATAATTATTCCAACAATTAAAGCACTCAAATTGGCAGTAAGGTATAAGATGTAAAAAGCCAGATAAACAGTTTTCAACCAATAGTCACTATATTAACATTGTTGTGGCAATTATTTTCTAAACTTTTCTTTGGAAAAGGATGAAATTATTGTTACATTTGGTATATATTGTATATTATGAAATGAGAGCTTGTTTGATTTCTTTTTTATTTTTCCCTTTTTTTCAAAAGATGTATCAAGCATTTGCAGAAACAAGAAACTCCATTAGGTGTCGCACTAGCTGAAAATGAATTTATCTTGCATGTTGAGGGATCTGCAAACAGTCAGAGGGTGGTGCGCCACATTGGAGGAACAAGCTGGCCTGGTTTGTTTCGATTCCTGCAGTCATTTCCAGAGATGCATCTTGAAGCTCATATTTTTAACTCCTGTTTACTGAAGTCATTTTTTTTCTTACTTATTGATCTATTAGGTAGGCTAACATTGACAAACTATGCTCTCTACTTTGAGGCTTCCGGAGTAATAAACTATGAGGATGCACTCAAGATTGACCTTACAAAGGACATTGCCCATACTGTGAAACCCACAGCAACTGGCCCTTGGGGAGCTCCCCTTTTTGACAAGGCCATGGTCTACGAGTCCCCTGAACTGTAAGACAACTTCATTTGCTTAAATTATGTGAGCTTTCTGCATATCTTATGTGACAATTCACATTGAGAAGTTCATCAAAGAAAGCTATGGGACCTTTTCACTTCTTCAATCCTCTAATAGGCTCACCAGAAGGCCAAACACTCTAGTAGGGATAGATTATGTTGGAGTGGGTCATCTCACGATTATTGCCATTTCGCTTGCACAATGATGGTGGATACAGAAATTGATGAATCACGGAAGCTTAGTAGTATATATTAGACCAAGTTTTCTTATTCCTAAATAATGATTCCAGTCATATTCCCACCAATCACATGCTACTACATATGAAGAATATGTAACACAAGCACCACTTTGCACTTCTTTCTTTGTACATGGAAACTTGTTATTGGCATTTGACATGATGTTTTAAGTATGCAAAATGCTTATTATGGATTCCGTGGTTGTGCCTGTAAAATTTTCTAGACCAGAAGGAATCATTTTGGAGTTTCCAGAATTAACAAGTTGTACGAGACGTGACCATTGGCTTGCCCTAACCAAGGAAATAATGTTGATGCACAAGTTCTTGTCTAGATTTAAGTTGGAAAATTCATTTCAAGCGTGGGAGACACATGCGTTAACCATGTTGTGCATCATAAGGCTGCATGCAGCAAGAGAGATGCTAAGGATATCACCTCCTCTTCCAGCCAAGTTCTTGATCTTTGCACTGTTTGATGAATTACCAAAAGGCGATTATGTTCTTGAAGAACTTGCTGAGAGTCTGAAGAAGGATGGAGGAAGAGTAGCATGCAGTGCTAGCTCAATTTTGAGAATCAATGGTACCTCAACACCAAGTGTTGCCTTGGAAGAAAAGGAGGTAGGCACAGAAAGTCCAAGCGCTATCTTGCCAGATGAAGATAGCCTCTCTTTGGACACAGCTGTTAATAAGGTGAGAGAGGAAGCTAAAGAAACTGAAATAGCCAAGGCAACCACGAGGAGCTGAAAGAAGATGGTATCGGCGACAGCATTGTTGTTCTCATGGTACTTAAGCTTATGCAAATTTGTGGTTTTAGAATCTATGAGTTCCTTAATATGATCGCTCTCATGATACTTAAGCTTATGCAATTTTTGGTATTACAATCCATGGAGTTCCTTAACATTGATATACTCCTAAATTGTATTAGAGAATAAAAGGATTCCAAACCAGTCGTCTTTACCATTATAGAGTTTAAAGGCCTGCATTTTATTTCAAAAAAGTTTTGCTTCTAGTCCGAGCAGGAAATTCGTAGCTTAGCCCATTTGAGGAGGAAAGGCAAATCTCATCTTTCGCTTTTTCTCATTTTCTGCAGGAGTTGTTGAAGCCACTAAAAAGTATGGTGTCGCGAATTCAGAGAGCCATAAAATGGGAAACACCTGCAGCTACAGTCTCTGTTATTGTTATAAGTCTCATTGTGATTTTTAAGTAAGTTTCTTAGTTAGGTTCATTGTTCCTAATATATTTCAACCTCTTTCCTGTGCATGAAATTTATCAAAAACATGCAGAGAATGGGTTAACAAGGCAATAGCAGCTTTATTGATATGGCTGGTAATTAAGATGTACCAAGCAAGGAAAAGCAATATAAAAGACAGATTCAATGAGATTGTAGTTTTACTGCATCCGAGCAGAGTACAATGGAGAGTATTGTTTCAGCTCAACGTGGTGTTCAAACTGTTCATAGTGTCCTGCAGACAGTGAACATCACAATACTGAAGCTGCAATCGATATTTGTCTCAAGGCCGCCTAAGGTAAATATTATCCCAATTTATCAGTTGGTTTCACACCTAGGCCTGGTTTAATAGGTTTTTTACTTTGAAGTAGTGTGGTATTCGTATTTGGTTTTAGGCTATGTAGGAGGGCAAAACCAAATGTTAGATATATGGTATTAAGGAAACAGCAATGTGGGTGAATATTCTAAGTAGAATGAGCACTGAGCAGACAGAAGGCAAGACTAGATTGGGTCTAGTGCACCAGATCAACCATGCACATACATGTGTAAAAGAAGGAACAAATACTTTGGCTCCCTTTGTTTTATCTACACTTAGTTTCCGCATTAGTGAATGAGATAAAATACGCCAGATCCATCTTAAGAGTACATTCCGCATGAATAGTCCGATGTGAGAGTGTAACAGCGCAGTTGCACTTGAAGTAGCATATAGACAAGGATGAAAACAAGACATTGTATTGAAATCCTAATCTTTTATCTGCATGCCGTGTGCTTGTTCCAACCTCATTGTGCAATTTTCTAGAAAAGGGATGCTTTACTGTTAGTTACCAAGAGTGCTCAGAGTGTTTTAATCTTTTAATGCGTTGATTTTCGCAGCATGCGACCTGGTGATGGCGGTGATGACAGGATTCGCTATCCTGTTGCAGTAGTCCCGCTCAAGTATGTCCTTATGGGGTGTACATTGTATGGTTTCATAATGACATCAAAGATAGGTAAACAAATTGGAAACGAGAAGGGGAACAGGCGGTTCAAGGAATGGTGGGACTCAATACCGGTTGTTCCGTTCGGATTGTGGACTAAGGCTGAAAAATTGTCCTAGGTAAGATTTTTTTGACAGACAGCCTCGCTTGACATGTTGTTGTGTAGGATATGGGTTTATCCAATGCTTGGACACTTAAAAGCGTATCAAACAAAACATGCCATGGAAGAGTTTCTGTGCTCTTAGTCATAGTTTGCAGTCATACAATACAATATACAATAGGAGTTCCACTCTATACTTACAAGTGGAGATGTAGCATTATGTAATGGTACATACTACACATGGCCATTTCATCAAGGAGGGAAGATTAAAAAGAGCCTGTATTTTCAAATTTTCGTGCATTATTTCACATAAGAACTTGCGTATAGAATATATATGTAATAAAAAAAAAAAAAGTTTGGAATTGTGGGTATAGAATCTTCTTTCTTTTCTTGTTTCCTTTTTGTCCCTTTTCTTGATAATCTTTTGCCTCTGCTTTTCTCTTCTTTGTTTCAGGCGAAAGCTCCTATAGCTAGTTGGTTTGCCTAATTAAGGCGTGCGTGTTCATTTGTATATTTTTTAGTGTCTTTATGTTCAGTCACGGTTTGTGACCAATAGACTGATGATGTATTATTTACCTGAAATGATTTTTCTTCTCTTAAATTTTCCCCAATTTATTGCTGCCATGTGTAAGCTGAAATAATAAGATAGTGGAGGTGTGGCGACCATCAAATTTCTACAAGATAGGTGGTGCCTATTCCAATCAAATAATTGTCATTTATATAAAAATTGAGAGTCAAATATACGGATTTATGTATTTATGATTATTTATATTTTTAATTGAAATTGATGAATGGTTATCAAAATTGTGAGTCAAGTATGCAATTCTACATGTTTATGATTTTATATGTTTTTCAATTAAAAGTGATGGAAGATTATTAAGATGTAGATTTTAAGCAGAGTTTATATGAGTTTAGATGTGTAATTCTACACATTTATGATTTTATCAAATTTGCACGATTCCGTACTATTCTATCGTTTTTATCGATTCTACATAATACCTATAACGCCTCAGAATTTCACCTATCGAGGTATTATCCACTTTGGCCACATGTCGCACGATTTTGTTCTTTGGTGCCAGTGCTTCCTAAGATGTCACTCATTTTGGGATTGTTCTATCCAAAACACGCTTAACTTTGAAGTTTCGACAAACTCCAAGCATTATACCAAAAAGTGCCTCAATTATTAGAGTTCAACCATCTATATTTGAAGTGATATTGACCAATTCACTAGCCGAAAGTAGAGAAGTATCCTCCTTGCATGGTGTGGCTCTGTACTTATGTAATGAAATTGATAAGGACGTCGATTCTATGAGTGGAGGAGTATGTGATGCCCCTCAAATATAGGTAGTGGAACTCTAATCAAAGAGGCACTTTTGGTGTAATGGCTTGGAGTTCGTTGAAATTTCAAGTTAAACATGCTATAGACAGAGTAATCGTAGGATAGATGACCTCCTAGGAAGTATTAGCACCAAAGGAAAAAAACCGTATGGCTTATGGTCAAAGCAGATAATACTTCAATGGGCAGAGTTTTTAGGCATTACGGATTGATTACCTGGAGTCAAGTGCCTAACTGGATCTGCTAATTGCCTGATAGCAGTTAACACTTCTCCTATCCTATCTGGAGGAGGAGGAGATGGCGGTAAATTCTGCTCAGGTGTTCCCTATCCTAAGGTACTGTCTGTCGACGAGTAGGTCTACCTTAGCCCCTCCTAGGTTGCCTGTGATTTATTACATTCATAGTTACATTTAGCATTGACATTAACTAAGAAAATATACCTTTAAAAACATTCATTGCATTACTTTTTCTTCATCCGTTGCAATTGATGATTCATATATATAAAGCAAAACTCATCATCGATTTTACATTTACATTCCTCACCTGACTATTCACAAACAAAATTGTTCAAGCATCTAACTAATATAGGGATCTCTGCTAAATATAGACAAAATTCTAGGAGATACAGTTAAAACTACAATCTACACTATCCAATCACTACTCATTATTATAACACGAGTTCTTTTAAGTCTTACAAGCATTCCATGTTCATCAAACTTAAACAGTCCTAGAACACAAGTCTAATCATGCTATGATGTCCCAAATGAGTCAACACTAAACTCTAGATGCCCTAGATTTTCTGGTGGAGGTGGTGGAGGGTAGGCTGAATCCTTAAGCCTCCTCAATAGATAGGAAGGGGTCTTCCATTATAGTACTCTAGAAACTCCTGATTCACTAAAGAAAAAGACTCAAAACGTGAGGGTGTACTTTAGCTGTTTGTCTCAGTGTTTAACTCAAAGTCATTTTACTTTCTTCATTTGGATCCTCATCGTAATTTACAAGTTGTACCTAGAAAGGCTAGGTTTGTTGGTAGAGGAGGGACAACAGGAGGTTAAGCCGGCTTTAGATTAAAAGGTGGATCCAAAAATCTATAAGCCATACATCTAGTTCGGGCTGTGATGAGCATCACCCACATTTGGGTGATCCCAATTCAAATTCCTTGCATAAATCACATTACTTGCCACTCTATCCTAGATCTGAAAATTAAGGAGGGGAAGTCGAAACCCTTTATCAACTAAGAATATCAATTCTGCCCTAGATTCTCCGTGTTCCCTTAGATAAAAGGCAATCTCTTCCATGATATAAATAGTTTCTATATCAGACACCGTTCTAGGTAGAACTTGATACTTTATCAATCTAACTCTGTCTTCCCAAACTGTACCATGCAATCTTAATCTCCACTAGGTCAGTACAATATCCATGATATGGAGATGATAATGCGATAGCAATGCACTAAGTCGTAAAAACTATGCCGAGGTAGCTGCCTTAATCACTGATCAAATTGAGTTAATTAAAGAATTTGAGAGGTTAAATATTGAGTTTGCATGGCATGAGACTAATATAGAAATGGCTAATTAATAGTCTAGCTTACAATCCTTGAAAGAATTAAAAGGGCACAGCAGATTGATCAAGCACTACAAATGATCAAACAAGAAATCTTTCAAGGTAAATATACTAATTTCCAGGTGGAGGATGATGGAACTATTAAGATGAATTATAGAATTTGTGTACCCAATGATGATGAACTTCAAAAAGAGATTATGAATGAAGCACACTCATCTGGCTATACTATACACCCTGAAGGAACCAAGATGTATCAAGAATTGAACAAGCATTACTAGTAGGACGGCATGAGAAAGGATTATCTACGAGTACTAACCTAGTGGAGATTGGGATTGCACGGTGCAGTTTGGGAGGACAGAGTTAGATGGTAAAGTATAAGGTTGTATCTAGAGTAATGTCTAATATAGAAATTATTTACGTTATGGAAGAGATCACTTTTATTTAGGGGAACTGAGAGAATTAAGGGTAGACTTTGTGTTTTTAGTTGATGATAGGTTTCAACTTCCCTTCCTTAATTTTCGAATCTGGGATAGAGTGGCGGGTAATGTGATTTATGTAAGGGATTTGAATGGAGATCATCCAGACATAGGTGATGCTCATCATAAGGGCCAAATAAGGGGCGTGGTTTACAAATTTTTGGATCCACCTCTTAATCTATAACCAGCTTTACCTCCTATTGTCCCTCCCCTACCAGCAAACCCGGCCCCTCAAGTACAACTTGTAGATTATGATGAGGATCCTCAAGAAGATCTAAAGGAAGAAAGTAAAGATGACTCTAAGTTAGATACTGAGATAGATAGAATCAAGAGTTTCTAAATAGTAATATTCATTCCTATCTACCGAGGAGGCTTAGGGATTTGGCATTCGTAAGACTTAAAAGAACTCGTGTTATGATAGTTAGTAGTGACTGAACAGAGTAGATTGTAGCTTTAACTGTATCTCCTAGAATTTCATTTGTATTTAGCAGGAGATCCCTTTATTAGTAAGATGCCTGACCAAGTTTGTTTATGAATAGTCAAATGAGGAATGTAAATGTAAAATTGATGAGTTTCGCTTTCTATATTTGAATCATCAATGGCAATGGATGAAGAAAAAGTAATTCAATGAACGTTTTTAAAGGTATATCTTCTTGGTTAATGTTAATGCTTAATGTAATCGTGATATGTAACCTATGAATGTAATAAATCACAGGCAACCTAGGATGGGCCAAAGCAGGCCTGCTCGTCGACAAACAATACCTTAGGATAGAGAACAGCCTAAGCACTAAGTAGAATGTGTCACCACCACCTCTTCCTTCAAATAAGACTGGAGAAGCATTAATTGCTATCAGGCGATTAGCAGATCTAGTTGGGCACTTGATTCCAAGAAATCAATAGGCCTCTAGTCCTATTGATGCACCACTAGTGGCACTAGAAATACCCTTGCAATAGTCAGATATACAAAAATTAGTAATGGTAGAACAACACCTCTCCCACCATAAAGGCAGTATAAGAGTATGTTGGCTGAATTCATGAAGTGTAATCGAGATTTTAAGGGGCATTATGGATACTCTGATGAGGTAGAAGATAGGTTAGCACAAATCGAGAGATCTTTTGTTGTATTTGAGGTTCCAATACATTTAGGAGTAGAATATGGTACATATATGTTGAGATTGTGTGTCAGGACTTGGTGGGATTTCTGGCAAAGGGATTTAATGAATCAAGTAACCTAGGATGATTTTAGAAAGGAATTTTTGGCTAAATACTTTCTAGTAAGCCTTTGAGCTAAATATAGTGCCGATTTCTTACATTCACGTCAACAAGGTTACTCAATTAATGGATACGAAATAGAATTCAATCGATTGCTCTAACATGCACCTAAATTTTATAGAAAAAGTGAGGAACTCAAAATGTAAGTATTCCTAGTTGGATTGGATGAGGACGTTGGTTGTAGACTAGAGGAATTGGAAGTGACCACATACCGAAAATTAGTTGAAAAGGCCAAAGTGCTAGAAAATGTGAAAAGAAGAAAAGTGGGAAATGTCAAGAGAAGAATGAATATATTTGGAAAACGACCTTTAGAAGGGTCAGCATCGAGTAACAAATTCAAGAGGCCAACCTTTCAAGGCTCATTCCTAGGTAAATAAAATATCAAAAGGTCAGTTGCAAAGTGTCGGAGGTGTCAAGGAGCACACTTTCCTCAACACTGTCTACATTTGAAAGTTAAGTGTTTCTTTTGTGGAGAGTCCAATCATCGCATCCATGAATGCCCAACACGAGCCATAACTACATGTTTCATCTATAAAAGAATAAGGCATTTCTCCACAAATTGTCCCAAAAGCTTTGGGTTAGACAACCAAACTATCTAACATGATTAATGATGCGACACCAAAGAATAAAGGTCAAGGGTCAGATGGTCAACAAGGAGGCAGGGTATACAATTTGGAAGGCTCGTGGAGTCATGTGGATGAAATGGAAGAATATGAACTAGCTGCAATAGATTCAATTGACGCACTTGCTCTAGAATTGATGGCAGGTATGTTCACTACCCTCTCTTAAGATAATGTAGTTCTATTTGGATGATAGTTTAATTTAATAGCAAAGGTTAAGGATAAGAACCTTACCTGGGTAAATGCCATGTAGTTACCCTAGACCTATAGGAAATGTTATAGTGGGCAATCGTGTAGGTTATACGTTGTTTGATACTAGAGCCACCCATTCATTTATTACTAAACTGGGGATCTTCTATTGACTTTTGTTGCATGTTTTAGCATTGAGCTTCCTATAGTGAGTATAGTTGCAACTTGAGAATTAATAAGAGATTGTAAGTTGAAGATACAAGGCCGTGATAGTAGTATTTATCTTATATTATTGGAAATGCAAAAGTATGAAATGATCTTAGGAATGAAGTGGATGACTAATGCAAAGACCACAATGTATTGCCAAAGGAAAGAAGTGAGATTTCAAACAATGGATAGAAGCGCAGTTATTTTTATTAGAGGAAAGTTAACACCTCTACAAAAGGAAGTAGGCTTGTTTGAGCTTCTATCAAGTAATGAACACCATCACTAGGGTTCACAACCTCTGTATTATGTTGAAAAGGAAAGAAAAGAAGTAAAGTCAACTGATATTCCTATAGCAAATGAATTTTTGGATGTATTTCCTAAAGAACTACCCGGCTTATCCCCAAAATAGGAAATTCATTTCACTATCAATTTGATGCCTAGAACTAAACCGATCTTAAAAGCTCCATGTAGGATGGCCCCTGTGGAACTTAAAGAATTAAAAAAGCAGTTGTAGGAATTGTTGGACTAATGATGCATCAGACCGAAAGTCTCGCCTTGGGGAGCTCCAGTACTATTTGTAAAGAAGAAAGATGGTTCTATGAGACTTTGCATTGATTATCAAAAGCTAAACAAAGTCACAATTAAATATAAATATTCATTGCCTCGAATTGATGACTTGTTTGATCAATCACATAGAGTTAGTGTATTGTCGTGGATTGATTTAAGGTCTAGGTATCACCAATTGAGGATCAAGTTGGAAGATGTACATAAAACTGCATTTTGGACTCGATATGGACACTATGAGTTCCTGGTAATGCCATTTGGCTTAATGAATGCTTCGACAGCCTTCATGGAACTAATGAACAATAAACCATTATTGGATAAATGTGTCATAGTATTCATTGATGATATTTGATCTATTCACCAACTTCTTAGCTCCATGCGGAACATTTAAGGATGGAATTACAAGTCTTGAGGGAAAATAGATTGTATGCTAAACTATCGAAATGTGACTTTTAGTTAAATGAAGTTTCTTTCCTAGGACATGTGGTCTTAGGAAAAGGCATTTCAGTTGATCCCGAGAAAGTTAAAGTGATTGGAGACTAGAAACAACTTGAAATGGTCATCGAAGCGAAAGTTTCTTAGGATCAGCTATATATTACCAGAAGTTTGTAAAGGATTGTTCTAAGATAGCTAGACCACTCACACAATTGTCCTGGAAGAACAAAAATTTTATATGGAATAAAGAATGGGAGCGTAGTTTCTAAGAATTAAAACAACAGTTATTGTCTATACCAATCTTGACCTTACGAAACAATAACCAATAATTCATTGTGTATAGTGATGCTTCCAATAATGATTTGGGTTATGTGTTAATGTAGAATGGAAAGGTGATAACATATGCATCATAACAATTAAAGCCACCTGTATAGAACTACCCAACTCATGATTTGGAACTTATAGTAGTGTCGAGCCTGGATTTTTTTTTTCACTATCTGGTTCATTTCTCCTAACCCGATTCACATTAAACCCGAACACATTTAACATGAATCCTCGACTAGGGGTTAAGAGAAATTTTAATTTTTGAAAACTTTTTAGAGTCGCCACCCGATATAAATCAGGAAAAAATAAAAGCTAGGATCAATGGGTCGGTTGATCCTAACTTAGCTACTAGTCTGCGAAAATTTGATTTAAAAATAAAACAAACTTTTTAAACCAGATATCATGGATTCGGGGGCTAACCTATTAAAACCAAATGGTTACCACTTTTGGAATTTCAAATTTATAATTTATCCTTTTAATGCTCAAAAACTCAAATAATATATTACATAACAACATTTACAAGTCACATTTTTTTGTTTTCTTTTTATATTTTTTATAATTTTTATTACTCAAAAAATTTCATAAAAATAACCAAAAAATATTTTTTTCATTTTTTATTGTCGCCCCGTAGGTGCCTACGTACTCGCTAATCGAGATCAGACAAAACATAGTTCTTTTAAAAAAGAACTTAATTTGTTGATCAATTTTATATTTTTGAACTCTTTTCACTTTAAATTCATTAAATTTTGAATTTTTATGAAACCATTTTTGATGATCCTATGATTTAATCAATAGATTTTCATTTCATGAAAATGCAATTTTTCTAAGTCCAAAATCATTTTATGATAATTCATGCCTAATTTAATGCTACATGAAAATATTTTGATTGAACTTTGGATGATTATTTCCATAGCTAATTTATGAAAATAATTTGATTAAAAACTTTGATTATTTTCATAGCAAATTTATGAAAATAATTTGATAAAAACTCGGATTATTCTCATAGCAAATTTATGAGAATGATTTGATGAAAACATGGATTATTCTCATAGCAAATTTATGAGAATGATTTGATGAAAACTTGGATTATTCTCATAGCAAATTTATGAGAATGATTTGATGAAAACATGGATTATTCTCATAGCAAATTTATGAGAATGATTTGATGAAAACTTGGATTATTCTCATAGCAAATTTATGAGAATGATTTGATGAAAACTTGGATTATTCTCATAGCAAATTTATGAGAATGATTTGATGAAAACTTGGATTATTATTTTCATAGCTAATTTAATGCTATATGAAAATTAGATTGAAAATTTTAATCCAAACTCACCTGGACCGTTGGATCGTTCGGATCAGATCTGGAACGCTGATCTGGATGTGGACCGTTGACCGTTGACCATTGACTGCGCGGGTAGACTGAGACCAACAATCAATTTGTTTTCTTCCCCCAGGAACGAATTGATCGCTTGCAATTGGTTCGGAATGACAGTGAAATGAGATTACCATCACACGGCTTGGACCTCGACTAAAAGCGGATTGGACTTCGGATCTCGGCCGGACTTCGGGTCGGATCTTTGGGTCGGATTTCCCTGGTAGGGCGAAGAAGACGATGGCGTGACCTTCAAAGGCTTCGTCGGCCGCCTGTGGTGGTGTTCGAGGCTCCTGGGTTTGTCGGCGGTTGAGATTCGAAAATTTGCAGAGCTTAAATCTTGATCCTTTGAGCAATCTAAAAACACTAGATCACTAAGAACAACTTCCTAAAGCTCTCTAAACACTCAATTTGGATCGAGTTTGTGATTTTCTCTCTCTAAATCCTAACTTCGAAAATTTTCGAATGCTTTGAATCTCTGAGTAATCCTTGCAATTGTTCTCTCTTTTTTTTTTTCTTTTTTGAATTTTTTTTTTTTAGATTTTCCCTTGCTATGCTCTCTCTTGTTCGAAATTTTTTCAGATCTGGATCTTGTGTCTTGTGGAGGATCGGGGTTGTGGTTTATATAGAGCTGGAGGGGAAGTGAAACGGATCACGACCATTAATGGCCGTTACAAAACTTGAATATGGCCGTTACAAAACTTGAATTCGGCCGTTAATGGCCGTCGGTTACAAAACTTGAATTTGACCGTTAATGGCCGTTGGTTACAAAACTTGAATTTGACCGTTAATGGCCGTCGGTTACAAAACTTGAATTCGGCCATTAATGGCCATCCGTTACAAAACTTGAATTCAGCCATTAATGGCCCTCGGTTACAAAACTTGAATTCGACCTTTAATGGCCGTCCGTTACAAAACTTGAATATGGCTGTTACAAAACTTGAATTCGGCCATTAATGGCCGTTGATTACGAATTGATTCGAAGGATTGGGAGTTACAAAATTGCCAACATAAATTCGTTTTAAAGCACATTTAAAGTAAATAAGTGTCTTTTGATCTTCCTCTTTCTTTTTTCGATTTTTTAAACTTCTAAAAACTTATTTACTAAAGATGGGGTTTATTATTATTATTTTTTTTTTTTAGATTTTAGATTTCTTAATTTTCAAATTTTTATATTCTTTTTCAATTTTGTAATTTTTTTTATTTTTAAATTTAGCTAATTTATTTATTTTTTATAATTTTCAATTTTTATTGTATTTTCTACCTTTTTATAATTTTTATGATTTTTTTATTATTTTTTTATTTTTTTCAAAAAGGGGGCAAAAATGGGGTGTTGACAAGTAGTAATATTTGCATTGAAACTTTAGAGACATTACTTGTATGGACAACAATGTGAGATTTACAGTGATCACAAGAGCTTAAAGTATTTATTTACCCAAAAGGAGTTAACTATGAGACAAATATGATGGCTCAAGTAAATTAAAGATTATGATTTAAGAATCAACTATTGTGCTGGAGAGGTAAATGCAGTAGCAGATGTACTAAGTCGTAAAAACTACACTAAGGTAGCTGCCTTAATCACTGATCAAACTGAGTTGATTAAAGAATTTGAGAGGTTGAATATTCGGTTTGCATGGCTTGAGACAGATATAGAAATGGCTAATTTAGTGGTCAAGCCTACAATCCTTGAAAGAATTAAAAAGGATCAGGAGATTAATCAAACCCTACAAATGATCAAACAAGAGATCTTTAAGGGTAAATATACTGATATCCAGGTGGAAGATGATGGAACTCTTAAGATGAATCATAGAATATGTGTACCTAATGATGATGAACTTTGACAGGAGATTATGAATGTAGCATGCTTGTCTGGCTATACCATACACCTTGGAGGAACCAAGATGTATCAAGATTTGAAGTAGCATTACTAGTGGAACGACATGAAAAAAGATATAGCTGATTTTATGGTAAAATGTGAAGTGCACCAGCAAAGTAAAGCATAACATCAACAACCAAGAGGATTATTACAACCTTTAGTGGTTCTTAAATGGAAATGGGATCAAGTAACTATGGATTTAGTAAGTGGACCCCCTGGGACTAAAGCTGGTTATGATGAAATATGGGTCATTATAGGTTGATTGACAAAGACAGCTCATTTTCTTCCTATCAACATGATATATTCATTAGAGAAATTGGCTCAGATATATATTAAAGAGATCATAAAGCTTCATGGAGTCCTTACAAATATTGTTTCAAATAAAGACCCATGCTTTGCATCAAAGTTCTGGATAAGTTTGAAGAAAAGCTATGTACAAGGCTTCAATTTAGTACCACTTCTAATCCTCAAACAAACAAACAATTTGAAAAGACCATTCAAAATTTGGAAGACATGCTAAGGGCGTATGTAATGGAATTCAAAGGTAATTGGGATGCTCACCTTCATTAGTTGAATTTGCCTATAACAATAGTTATCATTCAACTATCCATATGCCTCCCTATAAAGCATTATATGGTCGGAGATGTCGATCTTCTCTATTTTGGGGCAATGTGGAGCAAATAGTTTTAGCATCTGATTTGGTATAGGAAGCAGTAGATAAAGTAAGAATTATAATAGAGAATGAAAGAGGAACAAGATAGACAGAAAAATTGGGCTGATATTAAAAGAAGATCTTTAGAATTTGTTGTTGGGGATCATGTCTACCTCAAGATCAGTCCTATAAAGAGGTTACACCGAGTTTGAATTAAAGGGAAATTAAGTCTCAGATATATTGGTCCATTTTAGTGTTAGAAAAAGTTGGAAACCTGGCATATCGACTTGCATTGCCTCTCAATTTGTCTAATTTACATGATGTTTCATGTGTTAGTATTGAGGAAGCATATCCCCAATCCTAATAAGATCATCGAATTAGAGTCAGTTCGCTTGAAAGGAAATTTAACATATGAAGAGGACCCTGCAAAATTATTGGATAATATGGTACAAAAATTGAGGAACAAAGAGATACGCTACATAAAGGTATTATGAAGAATTGTGCAATAGAGGAATCAACTTAGGAAGCAGAGGATGAAATGAGACACAAGTATCTAGAATTGTTTGATACTCCAGGTACGTTCCAAGTTTTGTGGGCATAACTTTTATAAGGGAGGTGGGATGTAAACCCCTGGATTTTTATGAAGTTGGTGTAATAAAAAATTCAATTGGCATTTCAAAATTGGAGACAGTGAACTTTGATTCAATTTATAAACTAAATGATTTCATGAATCAAGAATCACATTGAATAGTTAGAAATGAACATCATGCCATAGGTATTCTAGAATCAGAATAGTAAGGCCTTTAGTTCCACTAGACGGTAACTACGAATTAGGTTAACTAAGAACTCAATTGACCCTTGAAGTCCCTAGTTAATATTCAATTAGATTAACTTAATCTAATTCTTCCCTTCTCTTCCTAATTCTATTCTTCTAATTTCCTATATGAAAATGGCATACCAAGTATTTCACTCTAAATCTAACTCACTTAGTTTAATCATTTTCCTTTTTTCTCTAATCCTATTCAACATACAAATGGATCTTCACATGGGTTAGGGTAGTAATAGAAGAAGGCCAACTTGAGGCCACTTTAGGAGTACCTAATGGCATAGAGCTAGCTAGTGAGAATCCATGGGCATTTAGGATGGTAGCACTTGAGTCTTAAGAGAACCAATACCGATCCTAGGAGAGCCAACATGGCTATTGTTGAGGACGACTATTTGTGCCCCTCATAGAGCTAACAACAACAATTTTGGAGCCATCCTAAATTGTATGAGAGCCAACGTAGGAGCTACACTAGGGCAGTACTAGAGCCACTAATGGTATGCTCTGTTTTGTCCCCAAGACTAAGAACCAGAGGTAGTCGAGCATGCTACAATCTCAGGACCTTATCTTGTGAAGCCTCCATCGAACAAACCTTTAGCATTGACATGTGTGCATAGGTGTCACACTTGGAATAACTTTGGAATCACGCATATCAAATCGCCATGGTAAGGATAACCATCTGCATTGATAGACTTCTAATCTTTGTGAGCTGTACTAATCATCCCCTTACACTCTATAACATACCATACTGAAGCTAGGAATGCTCAACATGGTGATAGCTGTTCCTTCTCATTAATGATAACGGGGAACTCATGTTCTTTTAGGAGCTACACTAGGGCAGTACTAGAGCCACTAATGGTATGCTCTGTTTTGTCCCCAAGACTAAGAACCAGAGGTAGTCGAGCATGCTACAATCTCAGGACCTTATCTTGTAAAGCCTCCATCGAACAAACCTTTAGCATTGACATGTGTGCATAGGTGTCACACTTGGAACAACTTTGGAATCACGCATATCAAATCGCCATGGTAAGGATAACCATCTGCATTGATAGACCTCTAATCTTTGTGAGCTGTACTAATCATCCCCTTACACTTCTATAACATACCATACTGAAGCTAGGAATGCTCAACATGGTGATAGCTGTTCCTTCTCATTAATGATAACGGGGAACTCATGTTCTTTTAGATCAAGATCAGCCTCCAGATCACTATTATTGTGTCTCCTTCGTTAGTTAAGAATTCATTAGCTTAGTTGCACTAAACAATAAGAGGGTTCTTGGAGGCAAGGAAAGAGAGGCACACAAACTAATGTGCTAAGGTGTCCACACAGGAATGAAATCTCCCTCCACGCCCATCAAATCTTGTTGACTTAAGATCAAAGATTCTGCAATTAACACCTCTTCATCTTAGGAGATAATTCAAGTGCTTAAGATGCAAAAATGTAGGTAAGTTTAACAAGTGTTGGCTATAGTAGAAATTTTGCTACTTCATACCATGCTTGACAAAGGCATGGAACAAAAATCTATCTAATTGTCATTACACAATCATGATAGCAATAATTTTGAATTTTTCCAAGCTAAATAAACCAATATCAATTCCATTTTCTCTTTTCCCCTGCTTAGCATAACATTACGGAATGAGAATTTCCATTCCCTGTTTTGTTTCCCTTTTCTTCAAAGCTTCAGGGCATATCTATTGGTTGCTATCCTAGGACCTTATTCTCCCAACAATTCAAGCATATGTGATAGCCAGAACAGGTGTCAAGGGGGAGGGGGTAGTCGCGTACATGCGAAGCAACACCTTAATGTGATTTAGCCTATTACTATATCACTCACTTTGAAATAATGAGAGTATGAATGCTGCCACCTATTCTGTAATGTCCTATAAATAAGAAGTTCATGTCCTTTGGAGAAAGTTTAGCAACTCCTCTTACTAACCACTTCTACATAAGGCAAAGCATGGAATATCAAGAGCTTTTGACTCATATCCTTTCTTCTTCTTCAAATGACGCTTTAAGATAGAACCTACACTTATACACATCATCACTTCATCCTATATAATTGTCTTCCACCATTATTGATACGAACCCTGCCAACCTATGGCAAAACCCAATATCTAAATCTAGCTATTGATCCTAAGATCATTCGAGATCAGATGGAGACAACGACTTGTTGCCTATATGGAGTCAAGAACCTTAGTATAATGTAGATGCTACAACTAATGATGGAGATCCAATTGATAAGTCGGAGATTGAATGCCACAAATTGAATCGATAAGTTCAAGAAAAGTTCATTCAAGAACCAAAGAGAAATTCTCTCAATTTTCATTCAAAGTAATGTATTCTCAAATACAAAGAAATATACTACTTATAAAAGTATAAGGGAATGTCAAAAGACACAAAACAAATTGTTGTTGTCGAATAACATAAGCTAGCGACCTTAAAATTAACTTAAGTAGCGTTAAAAGACAAACAAGAAAAATGCATGTCTAAAGCACTATATGTCAGTAGTAAGTTGGCAGCATAAACCATAAGGCCAGCAACATAAACACTATAAGCTGGCGGCTTTGAGAAGCGGCTTCAAAGAAATTGAATCTGTACAATTCCAAGGTCATTGTAACGTCGACGGCTTATATAACGAAGGCCAGCGGTGTAGGCGGGGTAAGCTAGCAACATTGGGCCAATATATAGGGCTGTATGTCGAATCCAACATCTTGGTCCATTCCTGAGCTAACTTTGAGGACGTTGATCAATTTAAGCTCATACTTGGTGCTGTGCAAATGGGTCTCCTCCTCTTGAACTTCTTGAATTAATCCATTGAGTGCTTCCTTGAATCTCTTAGCTCGAGTCCTTGTAGTTAGTCTAGATGGCATCTCTAGTGGATCTACTCTCCATCTGCTTACCATGCCTCCATCAATTACACCTTGAACTCTAAGCTAAGCACCTAATTAAACTTAGTTTCACCATCCTAACACCTCTCAAGCTGTGACCAGTACAGCGAAAGGGGATGCTGCCATTCAACATCACCACCCATATAGGTGAGAAACTTACCCCCCGTTAACCAAAACAAATCTAACCAAGAGAGACGAATAGAAGCCAACAATGTCTAAATTGATCCTACATTAAGAACAACAAGCTTTCTAAAGAACTAATAATATTCGTAATCCAAAACACCTGGCCTGATTTTCTAGCCTTCTCTTTTGTAAAAACCAATTACACCATCAAAAAGTGTACAAAAAATTGAGTGGAATCGACTATTCATTTGCTTAAAACATATTAGAAATGGAAAAGTTATAGGCAATTAAAGTTTAAACTTTAGAACTACAGAAAACTTAAAGCTTTTGTAGTTTAGTTATTTAAGTAGTTTATAATGCTATCTTCATATATAAACTTTGGAATTTTTACTGTGTCAAAGTGAATCAGACCCTGAAATTGACCTACTTGAGGACTACTATGACACCTGAGGAAATAGCAGAGTGAGTATATATCCGATGGTCTCTATATTTGCTTGTGATTGTAATGTAGTGTATTGTGATTATCTAAGCATTTGGAAATGCACATGGGATCAGGATTTGTACGTGCTTTCAATGTGCTTAAATTGCTTGTCAAGTTACAATAACATATCAAAATAAGTTTGCATTGTGCTTAGCTAATAACTTAGGGATCATTAGCGTATGTGAATTTGATTGGTCATATTATTGAACTGGACATAATCTTACCTGGTTATAACATAACAAGGTAAGATTACTTTTTGCATTGTTAAAGGCCATCATTACCCATAATGAATTGGTTAGTTTGTTATCATGGAGCGCAAGCCGTATATCATGGGCCCTTTCCTGGCAATAGGTAGGAATGCAACCGGGGCGAGTTTGGGACGAATCATGTAAAACCCGAACCCGACCTGATTAGATATAAGGTGTCCTAAAACTCAACCTGAAATACAAGTGTTGCTTTTTTTTTTTAAAGTTTACATTGAAAATAAATGTCCCAGCTATCACCATTTTCAAAATAATTATAACAAGCTAAAGATATAATAATTCATCCAAAGTGCAGGTTTCCATACCTTGGTATGAAATAATTGAAATTAAAATATATATAACATTCTGATAGCTTTTTAATTATCTAACTTTAAAGCACACAAAAACTAGTTGCGTGGATTTTAAAGATAAATTTTAGTAGTAGATATAACATTCAAAATGCTCAACAACTTTATCCCATCAATTTAAAAAATAATTAAAGTCGATCCATGGATGAGCACGATAACACAAATGAACTTTTTAAAAAATTTTATGGAGTATTGTATGTGTGTTCTATGAATTTGTATATGAAATGTGGCTAGCGTTAAGGAAAGACCGTGTGTGTATATGTGTATTGCTATTAATGTTTTGAATTTTTTTAAAATTTTATCGGGTCAGGTCGGGTTTTCATTGAGTTTATATACTTGACTCGAAACCCTATACGGTTTTTAGCGGGTTGGGCATCCTATAATGACCCGTTCGGTTACATCCCTAGCAATAGGAACTAAGGTGTATTTAGGAGTACGACCTATTGTTTAAGGCCGCGCCAATGTCATCACTTTGAGACTAAGCCCGCTTCAAGAATATATATATATATATATATATGTGTGTGTGTGTAGTTTAAAAATATTTTTGTATAAGTATTCAAAGAAGCTTTCATTAGTTTAGGTCCCAAAGTATAAGGTTCCCGGGAATTGATGGTATTTCAAGTTCCCCCCAACTCTTCTCACAGAAGGCATAAATTGATTCTGTATATAGTTACCGGTAGACCATATATATACATTCATATGCTTTCCCACATGTTTGTTGCCTGCATGCATTTGTGTAATAACTAACTTGGTTGATATTGATTGACGATATAGTGTGAGGATTCATGAGCTGTGTCTTCTCATACCCTTATAGTTTATTGGTGTAAGCTTACTTATGGACCCAACATAGAAGGGGAATGTGTCAAGTTAATGTTGGGAGACTTGTGAGTTTAGCGGAGTGAGATTTGAGCTGTGGGGACCTTTCTTTCTTATGAGATGTCTATTATGAAACTTCTAAATGACTCTAGATATTATATGTTTGTAATAGATAAGGAAGGTTACTTAACCATGAAATAGTATTTATTTCCTTGTGATGCCTCAGAGGGCCTATTTAGGTGTGATGCGCCACCTTGGTTACCTTAGGAATGGATACTCTCCTACACAACATGAGAAGCCTTTGAATGATAGTGGAGTCACTCCTATGCTTTCATATTGTGTATGCAGAGTGTCTCACCTAAGGCACCTTAGGGTGACAGGTTGAAGGGGTATTTGACAACCATGCGCACATGCATATATATAAAAGCAACTGAATGGTTTATCTAGGATTGCAACTTTTTATAAAATATTGTTCCATCTTATAATTCTTTAAGTAAACGAAGGGTTATGTTTTAATCGATGATAAGAATTGTGACGGAAATCTTAAGGAGGTGTTAGTACACACACATTTTGAATTTTCAAATTTCCTCATACAAATATGTGGTGGTGCTAAAGTATCAAAACCCATCTCTCAGTATTCATTGGTTATTTTGAAACGTTATAAGAAAATCAAGTTGGTATTAAACCATAATCATGTTTTAGGATATCAAGTTATACATTTTAGGATGTCTTTGTAACTAGTTTATCATGGTAGTATTTAAACTTTTAGAGTTTCACATGCATGTTTTGTTTACTTTGAATTGTGGAAAGAGTAGTTATTTTTCTCTTATAAAGTTTATCATTACATTTGAATTTGATATTTAGAGTAATAATCCTATGAAAATGTTATTGCTATCAGCTAATTCATTTATAAGGGCGAAAAAAAAGTTTATTTCTTACAACTCAATTTTAAAGGTTAGTGGCTTTGAATGTGTCATTAAGATGGTATGATTTGGCTTTCGAATGTTATGTTAAATATTGTTCCAAAGATTTGATTTTTTCTATGCATCAACTTTGGTTATTAATTCAACGTTGGATAATCGTTCCAACTTATATTCTTCTTTGAAAATAATTGATTTATTATCCAACTTAGGCCGGAATTTTCGAATCATTCAATTTTCATTTCTTTTGAATGCTTTTGGTGCAAACCGTACGAATGAAACTAATATTTTATCTTCATTACTATAGAATATCTATTTCCTCATTTAGATTTTTTTTTTAAATTATCCATTTACTAAACCAGAGAAATTGCTAGATTCTTATGAAATGTCTTTTTTTTCCCCTGGAAATAACCTTAATTATAAAATAAAGAAATTTCGAATCTTACTTGCCTAACCGAGATCCACACTTTCTGATATGGACTATTTGGAGAATATATATGAAAAAGGAATCCTACTTCCCAGATGATCTTCACATTTGAGTTGTCAATCCGTGTGTTGCCTTGTTACAGTGATTGCGGAATCAGAAATTGTTGCTTCATTTCGCATATATAATCAGTGATGTGGTTTTCAATTCGAGGGTTAAGATTTGGACAAATTATATTGATCTCCTCCTTGCTAGTCTTGATACTAAAATCTAATCAAAAGGCCATTTCACGAAGTTCTTCACCTATAAAACAAAAAAATAAAAAGATAAAAACATGCTGTAATGGATGCAAAACGTAGGCCAATTGTCTGCAAATTCAACACGATAATCAGTTTTCTTCCATAATTATCGTCTATGAGTGGAGAGTGGGCCTTGTTTTAGTGATAATGCTCTAAGCTATCATTATATGTTTTAACTATATGCCCCCAAACACCAATAAATACAAATTTTGAGATTATAATAATATATTAGCAGATGTTATATCTGTCTTGCGTGTACAAATTTTAATAATAATTTTTTATCTTTTTCTTTTGTTTTTATAAATATTTCGAGAACGTTGCATTATCTCTAGTTCTTAAAATAAATAATGTGTGTTCCCATAATCACAAGTTCTACCCGACAACTTTCCATTGAATATCCCTACCCCATGACGACACCCATGCCAAACCCATCGTGCACATTCATAACCCTTTCTTTTTCAAATTTAATTTGAAGAAAAAATAATTATACATTTTTTGACACCAAAAAAGTAATCGCCATATCTTAGATTCATTTAATATTAATAGATGATATTGATATATATGATTTAATAATTATATAAAAAAAAAAGCTTTTCCCGTTATTTTAATTCCTTTGTAACTTTTTAAAAAATTATCCAAATCCCACATGGAGGGGTTTTAATGACATTGAAATGGCAAAAAATTGGATAAAAGAAATATAATATATTATATTGAAACAAATTATCTCTATTTGTCTTCTCTCAATTTGCTCAATTTATCCTTTTAAGAACTGAGATTAAAAGGAGGATAATGATATTATAAGGTATCTCAAGAATTTAGATAATTATAACTATTGAAAGAAGGATAATCACATATATTATATATGTTGCTAAAAAGACCAAAACCAACAACATAATAAATTAACTAAAAATTAATGAACTAAATCAACACAATGAAAATTACAAACTTATACATCATTATATTGAATATATGCATGTATATATATATTCCTTTTTTCATTTCACAAATTCTCAAATTGCTAATTTTAATACAAAGTATCAATTAATTAGGTTTATTAGAACTAGGAATGAAACTTTTCATTCAAGGCCAGATGAATCATTGTCTTTCAAAAGTCTTTTATGTATTGTCTAACATAATGAAACATGCACTAGATTATGAGATATAAGACTTACAAAAAGTAAAATTCATTAAATTATTAACATGACAACATAGTCTAAAAACAACTTTGAAGATAAAGATAATCTTACCTTATGAAAAACATGATCTAAAAGTAAAAGTATCTATAAAAAGTAAAATTCATTAAATTATTATTATGATACCAAGGTCTGAAAAGAACTTTAAAGATAAAGATAATCTTATATTATAAAAACCATGTTCTAAAAGTATATGAACATCTTAGGTTAAAACTTTATTCTTTGAAAATAAGAGTAAGAATACTATCTTATTCTAAGCTTTTTCTCCTATGATCCTGTTTTTTTTTCTGTTTTTTTAAAGTTAAAATTACGAATGATATCTGAACTTTAACAAAATATGTAATGAGATATTTGAATTTTAAAATTGATTAATTTAATATGTGAATTTTGAAATTGACAAATCTATCACCTAAACAAACTTTTTGTCAAACTAACAGTACATCGGTCATATTGATTAAAAACATCATATGAGATAATGACATTAGTCAATTTAACGAATGTACTATTAGCAATCACAAAAAAAAAAATGGTGTTAAATTAATTGATTTCAAAGTTTAGGTGTTTAATTGTATATTTTATCAAATTTCAAGCACGATCGTGACATTAACTTTTTTTTTAATTACAGATCAACTTGTTTCTTATAATTCATTTCTGTTATGATTCTTTGATTTTTTTTTTATATTTATTTTGATAGTGAAGATACATGCAAGACAATTTAGTAAAGTCCTATCTATTGCCCTATAGGACATAAACACAATTCTCGTCTTCATCATATATTGCAGGCGTTAGCATAAAAAAAATTCAAAAGCCTATGGTTGGTGCTTCTAAATTGCTTTACATTAACTATGAGAAAAACTTCATAATCATCAAAATCCAGTTGCATTATCAAGAAGTTAAGAACATTGAATGCTATGGTAAATTATAACATTCTTTTTTATTTGTTCTATATACGCTCATATTATTTATCTTTGAAATCCGCCCTTACACGCCTACTTTTTTTTTTTAAAAAAAAAAAGTGTTTTTATCCCCAAAATGACTATTTTACCGTTAGTGAAAGATAGCAAAATAGTAATTTTGATATATTTTTTAATTATTTTATCAATGGTCGAATAGTAAAATGAGGTCTTAAGGCATCTTTTATGAAGATTTGTAGTTTAAGCGCACAACTTAAAAAAAAAGAATAATTAGTCCAAACTCACACGGAACAAATCAAGGAAGCCTATTTGCAATTTACCTAACTACTGTTGGTAGTTTTTATAGTCTGGCTGTTATGGCAGCAATGGTACGGGTCACTGTGCTTAATAACCGTTTTCCAAAAATGGATTGATGTGACTAAAAATGTTAATGCTCCTGGTCCGATCCGAATGAATCACGAACCAAATAAAAATCTAACTAGCTTATTTTTGTTGTTCTTTTTTTATGATATTTAACACAAATTAAAAGGGTATGGTAGTAAAAAATGTTTGATATAACTCGCAAATATCAAATGGTAAAATACACCAGAATATCATAATATTTGGAATAAGTTCATTTCAGATAACAATGTTTCGAGTAGTCCATTTGAGTAGAGAAGTTAATCAATTAAAGTCACAACTAACACATGTCAATAGAGAAAATTTAATTAAAAGTCAGAAGACCAATCACGTTGTGAAACGTGTCAATGATGAACTTAATTGTCTCACTTTCCTAAACATTGCAACACTAAATAAGCAACTCAAATCATTGTGACCTCAAACGAAATTACCCTCAAACATTATAATCTTTTGATGTAATTTACCCAATATCAAATGCAAATTAATTTTGAATCTAAATAAGAGATATCACCAATATTCTTATAATTTAATGGCATTACCTTTAGTACACTAATTGGGATAAGCCATGTTCCATTCACCCCTACCCCTTACCCCAACACATAACCCTCTAAAAGAAAGGTTCACCATAATGCATAACAATCAATAAAATTGCTAACTGTAAAATTATCCATTTGGATTGTGTGATTTTATTTGTATCTTATACTTATTTGTTTTGTTTAATTTGTTTATGATTAAAAATGTCTATTTTTTTTATCTATAATTGTTTCTTGACAAGCAATCTATTTGAAAATAACAAGAATAAGATATCAAAATGATAACAAACAAACCCTAAAAACATCATATAACAACTATGATTCATGATTTAAAGTTCAAACATAAGACAATATGAAAAGACCTCTTAACCTAACTCTAAATATCTCATTAAATACAGTAATGGCAATAAAGTAAATAAGCTAAAGTTTCATAACAAACATAAGAAACACCAAATTAAAGATATGTAGAGTTTATGCTTCGCTATAGATGGTAATGTGACTACCGTCCAAAATCCTTCTTTGATCGCCAAGTCTTTTTTGTTCTATAGTCTAGGCTAGCATCCAGATGTTGATCATAATTTTTCAACTACAATCTAGACTCCTTTCACTTTGTGTCAAAATGCAAGGTCTTGCATGGTTGTGCACCAGTTTTTAGCTTCTTTCTTGGTTCTACCCATGAGTTTCCAAACTCAAGTCTTCTATGACATCATCTTAGAGTCTATAAGATCTTTAATCACATCACCATTATTATGTTAAAATTGATTCATCTTTGAATCAAGTATCTGCATCTTTTCAAAAGTGCCAGGTAGGTCTCATTTGTTGTGTTTGCTCTTAACCATGGCCCTATGATCCTCCCAAACTTCATTCTCACTCATCGATATCAATATAAAGGTCCTCTCATCTTTATATAATGAGTATTAATCATGGAATCTGTCATACATGGTGTGCTTATCAAACTCTCGAAGCCTTCTTAAAATTAAACAAGTAGCATTCATCAAAGCAATATCAAAATCTAGCTCATCCACATACTCCCTATATGAAAAAGAATTTTCACCTACTTCTATACATGAACAGACATTTATGATTGGAATAATCTAGCTAGTGAGGTTTTGAATAGGGCATTATAAGGTGCATCATCTTCTTTATAAACCAGGTAGAGACATGTTGGCACAAACTCCCACAAAAACAATAATTACAAAAGTCTTCCATTACGAAGCACCTAGTATGAAACAATTTCATTCGATGGTTCTTGTCTTCTTCAAGTAGAGTTTTTAAAGATTTAGATTCACTTATTTTTTGTTTAATACAAGTAGTTTTATGTTCTCATTCAAAGACTCCAATTTCTTTTCTTCCCTTCACTTTTTGTAATTGCTTAGATTTTTTGTCTTTTATCACTATCACATGCTTGTTTAAGCACTGGGATGCATTACTCTGTCTCTTCACTTACAGCCGATTTACTTGAAGAAAATAACTATTTATTCTCTTATCGTTCTACGAAAAGCTGCTATTATGGTGCTCGATGGAATGAGAATAACAATTCATAATGAATTGCTATCATGTAAATAATGAATCGTACTTCACATTCGCACACATTTTTTGTTATAAATACATCTATCTTGAAAATGTTACCTGCACAATTATCTTTCTCTGTAATAAAGATAGAAGATTATAGATATTTTACTTTTACTCTAATAATTACTTATTTTATTTTTTATGTGCCATTACAACTCTATTATATTTCTATTAAATTAGAAATTTATTCTACGTTATTCCATATAGCAAAGCGAAGAGGCCATTAAGCTACTTGTACTTCTTTCCTTGTAACCACTTCTCCAATTTAGATGCACTCTTTGTTTTACTAGGTTCCCCTTTCTCAAATTGTCTCTCAATTTTTAGCTTCTCCTAATTATTATCATTTCCAAGGTTTGAAGATTTTTGACATGGGCAATGGTACTCAATAATTTCTCTTCGTCCATCGCTTTTCCACCTTCACTATTAAGTTTAGCGCATCCTCCAAAGTATTAAAAGTTACGTAAGCAATGTTATCCCATAATCCTCTCTGGAATCTAGTGATGTATTATTCTTGTGACCATTGCAACTCACAAGAAGTTAATAAAGAATTGAATTCCTTGCAATACTTCTCAACACTCAAGCACATCTCTTTAAAGTTGAGAGGAAAAAATAGTATCTTTTGCCTGAAATAATTAAGAACAACTAGCTAGTAGATGTTGACTTAGTTGATAAGGTTTTGGCCCATGACCCCAAGTAGTCATAGGATCGATTCTTGCTACAGGTAAAAGTGTTTCCCTTGTATCTGGGATTATGGGATCGATCATTATCAACATTAGGACGCTGTTAGTAGGTCACATACCCCACCTAAATTCGGAAACGGTATTACCTTCGTGGAGGATAGCTATAGTCTCCTATGATGTGACCAGAGTCAAAGCCACCGTGAAATTTTTTAAGGGCAAAAAAAATTAATATCGATCCTTTTTTTTAAACCATTTAAAGCGTTGATTCCTTACTTAATTCAATATAAAAGCGGGTTAAGTGTTCATACTTTTAATTTTTTGGTAATTTAATGCCTTATCTTTAGATTTTGACAAATTACTTTTAAAGTATGGGCGATATAATGTCTCTTTTAAATAATATTTGACAAATATTTATTTTGATGAAAGAATAATAACAAACACTTAGCAAAAAATTATCAAAATCTAAAAATGTCATGCTAAATTACCCAAAAAATTATTAAAAAATTAAAAGTACAGGCACTTGACTTATTATTAGCCTAATATCAAAATAGACATCTGTTAAATATCATTTAACATAAACACTAGATTACATATACTTTGAAAGTACAACCACTAATTTGCCAAAATTTAAAGATGAGATACTAAATTGCCAAAAATTAAAAGTACATGCACTTGATTTATCATTATCCCTTTTGTTCATTTTATAAAATAACAAGTCAAAATGTTGATACCTTATTTGAATTTACTCTCAAATGTTAGTACCTTATAGTTTAATTTACTCAATTAAGGATAAAGCATTGACTTGTCACGTATTTCATCAACGTCTAAGTTCTTAACAACTCTTCTCATCCATTCTTTTGCCTAGAAACCAGTTTATCCACAAAAATTCTCATACTTAACAAAGAAAGTGAAGCTAGCTTAGCTTAGTCCTCTCCTATTATTCATAGCAATTAAAGGTTTTCTCAACTCATAGTATCAAATCCAAATACTTTAGTTTATTATCCTTGTTAAATGATAACTCTTCAACTCCAATTAATAACTCTATGCTTCACTTTCTTTTGCCTTCCATCATGGTTCTTCACAAACACATCACTACCTCTATATCATCACATACACTACTAGATTATTAGAACTATTATAATTTCGATATGTTTCTCGCATTTCACCCGTTTGCACTATTTTATGACCATACAAAATCCATATAGTTTCTTTCAATGAGTCTAACGTATTTTAGATTTAGAATTCAATAGTATCAACTTAGCATTTTAAACTTCCCATGGCCATCTCTACCATTACTAATACTCTTACTTATCATTCTTATTGCTTAACAATTCAATAGCAAGAGACAGTTATTGCACACGATTCATCTAAATATATATTATACTTCACAACCTTCAAACACCATAACAATACCAACAACTAGAACACAATGACATAGCAATAATCAATAGCAACTGAACAACTTAGATTTATGGAATAAATAACTATAACGTTAGCAACCAATAGTCTCAAAAGCAAGAGTAAGATTTGGAAAAAGCCTCAAGTGTGTCAGTAATCAGTGACCTTTATACCAAAAGATGATGCGCCTCTTAAGCTCCAAATTGGGCTCAAACAAAATAAATATAATTCTATAACTAATGTATTTTCGGGTTTTTTTATGATATCTCAAAGGGAAAAAAATGGCATGGGCATAAACAATACATATGACCCACCATCATCAAATACAAACTTATTTTGAATTTAAAGTAAGGATTAATATTATTCACAGTGATTGAATTGTGTTTGGGTTGATAACAATTAATAAGAATAATTATACCTTAAAGAGTTTAAAAACACTCAATACCGAACATGATTCATGGGTTCCTTACAAAATTCAAGGATAATATCTGCAAAGAGCTGCTAATGAACCATAATTCCTCCCTTAAATACGACAAGGGCAAAAGAGTAAATAAGTTAAAGTTTCATGATAAAAATAAAAGAAACACAAAAATGAAGATCCACATAGTTTTGTTGTTATCATTCAAATGGTATTGTGATTACTTTTTGGACTCCTTTTCGGGTTGTTAAGGCTAAAAGGAAAACAAAATATAATATTGGAAAACTTGCAAATTAACCCTTCAGACTTTTACCTAGATTCATATTTACCCCTTGAACTTTCAAAGTGCACCTTTTAATCGCATAAACTTCCAACATTTGGCATGATCAAGGACAAATAACATTTTTCATGTACATGTTGAAAGTTTGGAGGATAGATCCGCACATAAATGAAGGTTTGAGAGGTAGGTCTACACATAAGTGAAAACTTGATTGGGATAATTTACAATTTCCCTCATTTTGTTTTGATGAAAAATGTTAATTGTCCTTGGTAAATTGCAATTTCCTATACAATCTATGTTAAAAATTGATATTATATTAAAGGGTAATTTTTCAAATTTGATACTAAACTTTGCATGCAAATTTAATTTGGTATCTAAATTTTGAAGTGATCAATATCAAACATTTCGTGGCTATTTTTATCCTCTCCTTACACCATTTGTTTTATTTGTCAATAATTCGTCTATAATGACCGAGTTATAAATTTAATTACCTATTGTTCTCTTCCTAAACACAGTCAACACTAGACAAATGCAACTATTGAACATAATATAGGAATGAAGTATTGGGCCTTCTCCGATAGGCATTGTTAAGTACTCTTGTCTTATTATCTAGCCTATAAAATTGAGTGAGTTTTACTATTATGTTATCAATTTTACTACCAACCCTCTACCAATGATCAATCATAGTTGCACCATGCCTCATGATCGTCTTGGCAAAATTGCAATTGCTTTATCATGATCGCGATTCAAGGTATGATATTCTTTATGGGAAAGATCTAATGAGGATCATGGTCGTGTTGCAAGCCATGATAGATATGGTGAGTAAACTAAGAAGTATCATAGCCGTGATCCAAGATGTTATTGCCTTACACAAGATGACACACGGCCGTAATGCAGACCATGATCTCATTAGCTTTTTATTTTATTCAATCTTATGACCATGATTTCATCACTTATTCTATATGCTTGCCTCACTACTCCAATCAAAACCATGCATGGGACCATGATCTCAGTACCTAGGTGGCCCTTCATGTTTCTTCTGTTTCATGATCGTGTTGCTACCCAACCTAATCTCTAATGCTAAATTCTTCCATCATGGCCTCAAGCACAATCATGATTTGCATTTAATCCTCTATCCTTAGAGATATGTTGAAGTTTGGGTGGTATTTCTTCATCTCACATTGATATATTGTCCATTAATGTCCTAAGTCATCCAAAATCAACATATAAACAAACTAACCATAAACCCTTGGGATTATTAATGAATATAAGTACAAGTAAACTACAATAACTTCATAAATTAATAGAGTAAATAGCTTCTATCAATTACCATGAAAAGACAGTTCATCATTAAATTTCTACTATCTCCTTTAATATCACCTAGCACTAATAAGTTGCCTCTTTCACATTAGCAAAATATGTTATAAGAAAGAACTACTAGGTTTGTTTACACATGCATGTGAAAGCTACAATGTGGATTTCTAAACCTATTTTAAGCTTACTTAACCAATCATTATCTCTTTCATCAATTATGCCCAATTTATGCAATTATAACAATAATAATAAAGAGATAAGAAAGGAGAAGATCACACCAGATTTAACGTAGAAGTCGGGCCACCCCCTAGTCTCTACAGTCCATAATTCTTCATAAAACAATTGTCTCATAAAGAGGACTTCACCAATGCCTCATCAAGAAGACTTCACCAATTCCTACACACATGTAGCACTTCACACATGCCCCAACACAGGACTCATCTATCTCCTCAAATAAGAGAGGACTTCACTAAAAACACTCAAACAAAATATGTGAATAGTGCCTTACAATATTAGCTCACTAATCTCATTGTGGCACTATTCACTCAATAAATACAAATCAAGAGAGTATTTTTGCATAATCTCTACCAATTTAAGCTCCACTCTCTTACATTACATATTTCAAACACTCTATTTATAAGCTCTCAAAGTAATCTTGCTATTGTTCCTCAAAACAGCCACCAACGGTTAATCAAAAAGTTTGTAATGGCTATATTTTGGCCTTGACATAGTATACTAGCAAGCCGATCGATTTTTCACTAGCTAGTAGGTCCAATCAAGCCCAAAGTCGAGGGCTCGATTACCCATCGATTGCCTTTGGCCATTTCAATAATGTTTCGTATTTTGGCCATAACTTTCTCATCCAAACTCCAATTAAGGTGATTCAAAATGCTACAAAAAGAATAAAGAGAGCTATATAACTTTCATGTTTTGAGCTTTGAATGATTCCAAAAGCATCAGGCCTAAAATGTGCTTGAACCAACTTGTAATAATAAGCACAAAACAAAAACACAAACATAAAAAGTCCAAACATATCACAAATAAGTTTTTGCTTATTAGATGTAACGTAACTAAGTTGTGGAGTATTTGTACAATACATTTTCTCATTAAAATAAGATTATAATCTCCACATGATTGAACAAAATAAACAATAGCAGGTAAGGCAATAAAGCTTAGGAATGCAACTAAGTAGGTTTAGACAAATTTTATAAAACTTGAACTTGTCTCAATAGAATTTTTCAAATTTGTTCCAAACCTTATAGATTTATGTCTTTGAATCAAAATCCCAATTAATAAACCCTATAGGATACCTAAACCTGAACCTATAGATCTAATAATCTTTCAACTACAATTATTTTATGTTTAAAGTTATCTAAAAGGAAAACTTCTTCTAAAAATATACACTTGTAATTTTCTTCTTGCTTACTCACTCATGGAAAAAATTTCTTGGATTAGTGTTTACATGTATAAAAAGCCTTTCAAATATATACTCCATTAGTTTAACATTGCAATAAGTCACCATAATTAATTAAAATAATATTTTGTTAGAATAGAAGCTCAACAAAGTTGAAATTGCATATACCATTTATTAAATTGAATTAAAATCTAAAAATATAAACTTATAGTTAGCTTGACTCCAATTTTATTAATTGAAATAAATTCCATAAAATTTCTCTTTTAATGGTTCAGTTCCAATAGGTTATATTTTCATCCCAAAACCTAACCTAAAACCCTATAGGTACATATAAATTTAAGGCGGTCAATTACTAACATAAAGCCATTCAATTTCGTCAACTACAAAAATAATTTTAAAAAATTGATTGAATATTAAGTTAGCCACTTTGAAATTTGTGTATCTAATCAAATTTTCATAAAAAGTTCAAATACCAAATCTAACATTTTCCATAGTCTAAAAGTTAAATAGTATGACTATGTAGGTAATCTTGTTGTATCTTATAACTATAATACTTTACTCAATTGGATAAGTGTTGTCATTAGGAGTCAAGTCTATTGATCCTATACTCATGGAAATTATACTTTAAGGTATACAATATTAGATTTTAAGATATTATATACTTACCTCATAAAATTATTAAATAATAATAATGGATGAAAGAAAACATATTATATCTCCACTTCCAATCTTTAAGTCATAACAAAATGAAAAAAGAAAAAAAACATAGAGACATTTCATAATGAAGTTACATACTTTGGTAAATGGCTAAGCAAACTTAAACCATTCATAGTGCTATTAGTGTAACAACTTGCATATAGAAATATCCATATGAAGATGTAAAATATTACTTTCTGTTGAAATAAAGCTGTGTGTACTTTTAAATGCCTATTAAATTATGTATAGACTTTGTTGTCTTGAATGCTTTGGAAATATTAATAAATTTGTGAAAATTTACTTATAAGTTTTATGGTACCATAGGATAGGTTTCGATTTTAAAATTTAGAAATGGGTAATTGCTTATAAGGGTTAAGTCCAAACCAAAATTTGGACTGACTTGTAGCTATCGAATTTTGGATCCAACGAGTACAATTTAAACTAAAGCTAAAGTTAAAAAAAAAAGAAAAAACAAAAAATAAAGGAAAAAATATTATCAAATAACATTATAAGTTTAGGGATTGTTTGGATTGTTTTATTTTTATTTGCATCTTATTTGTTTCATTTGCATTGGTATATTATCTTATACCATATGTATATATTGTCTATTTGATCTGTTTATGAATAAAAATATTTGTTTTTCATTTGTATATATTTCTTGACAAACATTTATTTAAAAATGATAATAGTAAGTTGCCAAAACGATTAGAGTAAGACAAAACAAACGGCCCTTAAACTATTTCTATCCAACTCTAAAGGAAATAAATTTATTTTTAGTATAGATTATTTTGGATTATAAGACTTCTACCAAAAAAAAAATTTCATTCTTTAACATCGAGTAATTGTTATTATTATGTTTTTTTTTTAATGCATTGGACCATTTCATGTTTTTTAATCTCCATTGTCTTGTAATAATATCTATACTATTAAAGCAAAACCACCCCCTTTGGTGTCTTTAGTGTAAATGCTTTTAATATAATGTTTTTAGCATATTGGCATAAAATATTTTCGTATACTTGAAATCATGGAAATTAAATAGAGTTTGAATAGACATAGTCTTTTCCTTTTTTAGCATATAGGCATAAACTATTTTTGGTATCTTGAAATCATGAAATTAAATAGGGATTGAATGGTTTTTTCACATAAAATATTTTTGGTATCCCTGAAATCATGAAATTAAATAGGGTTTGAATATAATTAAATAGGGTTGAATAGACATAGTTTTTTTTCCTTTTTTATCATATGACTAAATATTTTTTGTATCCCTAAAATCATGAAATTAAATAGGGTTTGAATAGAATTAATAGGGGTTGAATAGACATAATCTTATCTTTTTAGCCTAAGCATGTATCTTTATATACTGATCTAAAGTTCTTATACCAATTTATGCATGGTAGTTAACCAACATGGAGAAGTTATCTGTGGAAAATGCAATTATAATTATGATTTATAATTAATTTCGTAATTTCTAAGACTAACCAAAGTTGTCTCTTCCAACTTGTCAAAATAATATATCTATTTAATTTATATATGTTGGTTGTTTTATTTGCACACGCATTGCAGGTATGTCGTCTGCTTGTATGTATGTATGTGTATGTATGTATGTATGTATGTATATCCTTCATTGTAAACTTTATTTTATATTAATTTTATAATATAACATTACTAATGGTTGTTAAGAGTATAAAGTTATCACATTTAATTTTTATTTTAACTTTTTTTTGCCATTAATTTTTATTTTGACTTTAAAGTTCAACTATTTGAATTTATTTGTCTCTTTGTCTAAAATTTATTTAAAATTTAAAAGTAATCTTTGAAAAGAATTATCAATGTTAATCATGTTGTGAGTATTAGCCCATGCTTCTAAGGGTTGCAAACGAGCTGAGTCGAGCGGGCTTGAGCTCGGTTAGTTTAAAATTTAGCGAGCTCAAGCCGAGCATTTTATTAAGCTTAAAATTGAGGCACAAGCTTGGGCTCATTTATGAAACGAGCTCGAGTCGAACCAAATTTTTATCGAGCCTAAAATTTAAGTTCGAGCTTGACTGATTTAGATAGCCTTTTCCATTTTTTGAAATCTAAGTATAATATATAAATGTTGCTATAATATATCATTATTATTAAATAGAAATAAGTTTTTATTGTTTATATTATGTAGTTATAGATAATATATCATGTATAAAAAACTTCATAAATCTACTAACGAGCTTATTAACGAGCCTACTCGTGAGCCTACTCATGAGCTTAAACGAGCTTATTTATGAGCCAACTCGCGAGCCTAAATCAAAGCATAAGCTCTGTTTGTTTGGATAAACGAGCTTTACTTTAGGCTCTAACTTGACTCGTTTACTAATTGAGCTCAAGCCAAGCCAAGCCTAAAGCGAGGCTCAAGTAGCTTGCAAATAGCTCAGTTCGTTTGCAGCCATAGTGTTGGGTTTGATCAAATCAGTTGCAGCCTCGTGCAGGATCCGTAGATAATGTATGATAGAACCTCAAAATATTACTTATCTTGTACTTGCTTATTAGTAAGTATCATAAACCCTTGAATTTTACATTTAATTCATTTCAATTTACTATCCTTACTTATGGGAAGAAATAATATTTATTTTAAAGTAAAAACTGATGAAAAAAATTACAAATTTACTTGAATGAGATATGACAAACATGTTGTAAATTAAAGTGCAATTAACCAATTTATCAATCAAAAGTTGGTTCTTGGAAGGTATAATACTGAAATACTTCCTTATATTTTAATATTATATATGAGAGACAAATTCTTTTTTCTTTCTAATGGGAAAAAAAAAACAAAGAGGACTCGTTCAAATGTTTGAAAATGGAGAAAATTGTTAGCCCTAGCCTAACCTCATGGTCTGTTAGTCCCGAAAATAATCAAGAAGGAGGGTTGAATTGATTATTTCAGAAAATTAAAATTTTTGCCTTTTAAAAACAATCCCCTTTGTATTTAAGTTAAGAGAACAATATGAACAATTAAACAACAATAAAATAAACTGTGGAAATATAAATAGAGAAGGGATAAAAAGATCAGGCAGATATTTATAGTGGTTCCGCCTTGTGCGTCAGTCTACTCTTCCAGCTCCGAGCCGGGGACCCCGTTATCCTACGGGTTTTGTTTCACTATATCCAATAAAATCAATTATAAGCTTGTACAATTCTCTCTGCTCGATTCTCACAGCTATCCTCTAGCTTCAATCGATCTACAGAGTCTAAACTAGTAATTGAACTAATTTATTTGAAGCCAACAACAAGTTGCTTCGTTTATCTATAAGACAAGTGTAAAGATTGCAATAAAATTTGCTACAATACTACACGTGGGAAGAAGTAAAGAAAGTTTGCTTTTTCAACTCTTAAGAATTTTCGCTCAATGATTGAGTCAAGCTGCTCTCGGGTTTTTGTTTTTCTTGAACAGTATAAAGTTCTGCGTCTCTTTCTTCATTTATCTCTGTTCGCATCTCATGTCTTTCTATCATTCAGAATTTGTTGTGCTTGAGACAAGATAGATATCCCAAAAATCTCGAATGAAAATCTGTAACTTCTTATCCTTAATTTAATTTATCAATCGCTGCTGATATCTTCAAGAGAAACTCTCGTTCTTCTTGTTTACTTCGGTTCCAGATTTGAATTTGAATTCTTGATCTGCTGAAGTAAGATAAGATCTGCTTGAATTTCGTGATTTGAGATAATCCACTTGTTTTCTGTTTGAAAACATCTGATAACGTTGATCTTGAAGATAGATCTGGAGAACTATTGCTGATATCACGGTCTTCAATGTGATCTTCGTGTGTCATCTTTTTAAAGATAACTTTGTTCTTATTTTGATTTTCTTAATAATATCCAATTCGAATTTGATTTTATCTTGAGAAAAATTAGAAAACATAACTGTTCTGTCTTGAAATCAGTCCATCGTAACTTTTGTCTTTATCTCAAGAAAAACTTCTTTGATGAAAATAACTAATCCGACAATTTCTTTACTCCCCTGGGATAATCCAACTTTTGTGGAACTAATAAGTATATTATCCGAATATACTTATTATCTCGAAGCTAGGTCTTCAAAATCATTGATCTTCTTCATAAAAAATCTTATTTGAGAAGATGAACAGTAACTATCTTTAACTCGGAATTACTGCTGAAGATTCTTGTAAAGGTTCTGTAAAATCTTCTGTGTTTCTAGAAGCTAACTTCAATTCAGAATGGTTGCTTTGAGTTTCTTCAAAAGGTTCTGTGAAAGGTTCTGTGTTTCTGGGAATGTTTTATACTGTAATTATCCTTCTGGAAATATTCTTGTGTATCTTTTTCCTTTCTAAACAGCATCCGAAATCATCATATCGTATAACAACTCTTGTCTAACTTATCTAAACTTTGTTCATATCCAAGAATTAATATCATTCAACCTTATATATTTGTTCAATTCACCAATATTCTGTAAAAAGTTCTTAATATAATTCTGCACACTAATAGAGTAGAGTTAGTTCTTTGAGTATTTTGTTATCATCAAAACTTTAGATATATAGAGAATTAACATGGTCCATGTGACATGATTACAATTTCCTATTGGCATGTCTTTTGTATACAAAGCATAGAATATAAAATAAAAGAGAATTGATATAAATCCTCGTTTTTTAAGCAGATATAATACAACTAATTAGGCCCGAATATCCGTATCTCATATGAATAATTGACGATGAATCCTATAAAGTTGTAATATGCAGTATTGAAAGGGGAAAAAAAGGTGGAAAATATATACCTCTCTTTTATCTCAAGCATGCCAATGACTTTGTCAATTTGTTTCAAATTAACAATTTACTTCTAATTTAAAATCATACTTATTAAAACTATTTTTGCCTTTTTTGTCAAGGAAAAAACCTCTTAATAAAAAAAACCTTAAAAGAGTAAAGTACTTAAATAAAATTGTGAAAGATAAAAAAAAAATTAAATAGAAAAATTAACAAAGTGAAATATCAAAGTAGAATAACGACATCAACCAATAAATTTTATATCTTTTTTGACTACATGGAAATCCTTATGAATAAATAAAATATTCTTTTATATAAAAATCTTTATGAATATATTAAAATAATAGAATATGGTCTCTACTACCATTGTGTTTGGCAAGCTTTTTAAAGTAGAAAGCTTTAGAAAGGAAAAAAAAGGAAAGAAAGGGAAATCAAATGAAAGAATGATTTTACTCTTGTTTGGATATTAATGGCAGAAATGAGTGGAAATTTTTAAAAATGGAATAGGAATATGACCAAATTATTCTTTACCATTTTTGTTTCCATTCATTCTTAAGGGTATTTGTGTAACTTCCTTATATTTCTACTCTTTTCTACAAGGTGAAACACATGTCTGCCATTTTCTTTAAGAAAATTACTTAAATATAGATAAGATAAAATTAATTATAAATTCACTAATGTTGAAACACATAACAAACATACAATTCATAAATTGACAAAATAAGTGCCTTTTGAATATGCATTTCACCAAAAAGTTTTGTAGTGTTGAATCGCATCATTAAGATGTTTGTTAGTCTAATCCTTAATGAATTGCATTTAGAAGAAGTGATTCACACTGAATTGCATGTTATTTATGCAATTCATGTTTACATATGAATCCTATTTTAGACATACAACATGTGAATCATATGTTAAAAACACAAATTTTTCTTGGTATATTAGTAATTGATTTTAGTAATTAATTTAGTTAATTTGTATTTATGTAATTTATTTACGCAAGTTGGTAATCATACAATTTATTCCTTTTCCACCCATTTCTCTCTAAACTTGGAGAGAAAACGTTAAAGCTTTTAAGTAGAAACATTTGTGCCCATTTGTACTCTCTTCATCCACTTTCCACCCTCTTTCAAGTAGCCAAGCACCTATTTTCTCCATATTTTCATAGATTTCCATCTGATCCACACACAGCATTAGACTCTACTTTCTTTGTTTTCCCTATTTTTTTTAATCATTATTTATAATTGCCGACATCTATTATATGAAACAACTATAGGTTGCTTTTACTTTATCGGTGTTTTCAACATTTTTTAATATATATCAATGTACATTATATAATGTACTATCATAAATAATATAAAAAATTATCAAAATTTCTTTCAAAAATTATTCTATGGCATAAATTTTTTAAAATAGATAACTTTTCTCCATTAAAAAAAAAAACATTCCCTAAGGTTTGAGAAACAAATTCAATTTTTTTGATAAAATTATATTTTCACCTAGACATTCCTAAGATTGGTTTCACATAGGGACTCGACCCAATGCAAATCGCTAGATTCTCTACTTGAACTCGGCCCATGGAGACGATAAGACCCATTCATAGTCTCAGATGGGTCTATTGGTCAATGGCAATTCATCCGGCTGGATCCATGGACCTATTCAAGTCCACGTGGGTCCTCGATATAATATAAATAAATGCAGTTATGGGCCTGTATTGCATCATCTTAATTCTTAGGCCCTATTTGTTTTGAGAAAACGATTTATTAATAGAAAATATTTTCAAAAAAAAATTTGAAAAGAAACATGTTTTGAAGTGTTTAACTAATTTTATGAAAATAGTTTTTCTTTATATATTTATTTCAAAAACTTATATAATGAAAATATGGAATAATTAATAATAAAGCATATTTTATAATGAGAAATAAATCTATGTAAATAAAAAAATATGAAAAAGTAAAAGTAAATGTCATTGGTAGTAAATAATTGGTAAACCAACGGGAATATGACTTATGTTTTTAAAATCTATAAGTTATTTTCCGAAAAATAAGCTAAAAATGAGTCTCCAATTTTTAAAATAAGCAAAAATGTCTTCCAATAATTGTCTCACTTTTTTTTAAACAAATATGAAAAAATAAAAAAGACATTTTTTTAAATGTTTTTATGAAAACAAATAGAGCCCTAAGTTGCAGTGAATATATATACATACATACATATATATATATATATATATATAGGGGTAGAGATGTATGTGTTGAAGGCTTAGTCTTGCTAGGCCAAATCTCATCAATATGTTGCCTTTGGCAGCTTTAAATTCAAACAATCACTGTTGACAAAAAATAAAAAATAATGCAAATGGAAAAAATCAATTTATTGAAAGTTGAAATTAATAAAATTAAGGTAAATAACAGAGATGTTGAGTGACTGCATATGCCTAGGCATAAAAATTTCAGACATGTTAAATGTACATAGCATTTTGTGGAAATTTTAGAGTTGTAAAACAAACAATGCATGTAGATAATATTGTTGAAAGTGGAAAATTTAGGCGTTTGAATTGTGAATGGTAGGTAAGTTGATAGGCGTTAGCGATTAACACAAAATTGCTATTGAAGTTCTATAAAAAATTAAAGTTGCTTTATAATTCAAATTTGAACGTTTATATGTCGTCTGATCAACCACAACAAGGCATACTCCAACAAATATAAATACTTGCAATGAGTTTTTTTGGTCCAGAAAAGATATGAAAATCTCAAAGTATCTCTTCTCCTGTGCACATTGTTCTCTAGATATAATGCTTTGTTGCTACCATTTACACCTCCATCTATTACGATGTTGTTTGAAAATTTTTTTATGAATGCGTACATCGAATTTTCTTGTTTTAGTCTTTCTATTTCAAAGGAAAGCAGCCCACATCAAAGAAATCTATCACTTTTACTATAACATTGTCTTATTATTCCTTAGTAAGTAGTCTTATTACTTTTATTTATATTTGGATAAAATACTTAACATGGTAACAATTTTTAGGGGTAAATTAATTTAAGGTATCAATGTTTCAAGTAGTTGAGAAAAGAAATTAACGTTTTATAAAGTTAATCAATTGAGATATCAAACTATCAACATTTCGCAGAGTTTATTTAAGGTATCAATGTTTTGATTAGTTTTAATTAAGTTTCCCCAATTTTTGTCTATGGTCAATTTTTAATATCTTATTTGATTGATTTTTCGAAATGTTAATACCTCTTTTTTAACCACTTGAAACATCAATACCTTAAATGAATTTTTCTCCAAACATTGATTTCTCTTTTTAACTATTCGAAATATAGATACTATAATATACAAATAAATAAATTATAAAGGAGGGCAAAGGTGTCATTTGATATAAGATAAGAAGGTTTTATGGCCAACCCTAATATACAATTAATTATTTTATCGACTAACAGAAACGTGATTTGAAGAGGAAGAGACGAAACGAAAGATGAGAAGTTACAGAATGTAAGCTTGCATCAAGGCCATCGACCTATCATTCTACGTCGCCAGCCTTTCATCCGTGCCCTACCAGTGTACAGCCAACCTTGATGGTTGAAAAATTAACCTGAGAACAAATGTCGCTGGCTTTCATACATAAGCCGCCAACCTTTCTTATACAAAAATTTTAATTTTTTCCTTGTTTTCTATATATCCTAGTCTTCCTTCTTTTCTAAAAACATTCCTAAACCATAGATTTCTCTCAAAACCTCTCTATTGGTGACCTTAATATCAAGGGAGATCAAGATCAAAATCTATGTAAAAGTAATCCTTTTCAATTCTTTAATGATCTAAATGAATGATCTATTCCTAAAATTCTCTTTTGGTTTCGAAGGGAGTTTTGGGGGAAAACCTGGGTTCTTATTGAAGTTTCGTGTTCTCCAATCACAAGGGAAAAAGAATTAAGAAATCGGTAAATTGAATCCTTTCTTTTCTTTTGGTGATCCAAATGTGTAATATTTTCCTAAATCTGTAATGGATATTAAAAAGGAACCAAATTCTTGGAGAAATTTGGAGGAAACTCAACGTTCTTGTTGGAGATTTATATTCTACAATCAAGGGAGATCAAGATCCAAAGTTATAGGTAAATTGAATCTTTTCTTTTCTTTTGATGATTTAAGGGTAAATCTTTTCTAAATCTTTTAGTGGTTTTTGAAGGAAGTCATAGTTTTGGGAGGAGTTTTTAGAGAAATCGTGTTCTTTTGGAGATTCTAAATTTGTTTTCATCAAAGGAGAAAAGTGTGTAATTTAGGATTTGTAACTCTTTGCAGTTTAAAGTTTGAGATGATGACGGGATAGGGTTATATTATGAAAACATGTTTTGATTAAGAAATTGGTTATGAACGGGTGTTTTGTGAGATTAGGGTTTTTGTTCCTGAAATTGATTACAGATACGACCTTACCCAACATGTTGTTTGTATCTGTAGACTAGAATTATAGGTTAACCTAATTTTTATCTGGTTTAAAATTGAATTTTTGCTACTTGTACTTAGCTATGGTTAGTAAAGACTAGGAAGACTGTGATACTAACATGGCGCCTAATGATCTATGTGTGAGGTTGTCCCGAGTGAACTCGTGTATAGAAATAATTCGGTAGTTTAGAAGTAGTGCAAAAATAGCACCCAGGTGAGTGGAAGATTCCCAACACCATATATGTATATATTACCTATTTTCTATATGGTTGTTTTTACGGAGGCAAGAGCTACTCTATGTTCAAGGACCAGTTGTAAATGGTTCTGAACTGTGTTATTTACCTAACTAATAACATAAGATAATAACTTGTGGTTGTCACATATATTGGTGCATGTGTATTTGTATGATGCTTGTTCATGTGCATGTGTATGATTTGGCGTATTGGGCCTTTGTGCTCATTCTTTTATCTTTTTTTCAGGAACGGGTGAAGATCCAATAGTTTTGATCTATTAGACTAAAATGTCTATGTGGATTATAGGGAAGATGGTAGTGGACCTGATTATCCTGCTGACTTTTAGAATTGCTTTAGACTAAAGATTAAGGTCATTTGAAGACTAAAAGAAGAACTATATTTCTTGTATAAGTTTTGAAATCTTATTAGAGTTTTCTTTTAATGTTTTAAGTTTAATTCGAGTTAGCTTTAGTTTATGCCAAAAAAGTTAATTAGAAGTTTTGTTTTATGAAATATTTTAAAATAGGTACCCCTTTATGTGAGTATTGAAGATGATATATATAATTGTGGTTTATTGAAATAATAGCCTTAGCATGTCCATCTCAGGTAAGGATGTGGCAGGTGTACTGCCTTCAGGTTAGGGTATTACAGATACCTTAAATGAACTTACCCTCAAATATTGATACTTTCCAATGTAATATACCAATTTATATTTTCACATGGTGAAGTTATTGAAGAGTTTAAAATGAAGCCATTCTTTTGTTTTAGTCCATTTAAATAATCTAGCAACAAAGGTAAGACCACAACAACATCATTAGAGTCAAAATAGAGACATAATACTGAGGAAAAGATCTTAAGTTATTTGATTTTAGTGACCAAGAAGCAAGTGATTTCCAATCAATTCAATATTTACTATACCCTAGGTGTCAAGCAAGAACCCTGGTTTATTATCTTAATGAAAAAGACAAGACACAAGACACGGATGATAGAGACATCATACTGCCAAAACCGGAGTAGGAGCAAGACATTGGTGCAAAAGGACGATGGGAAAAAGTTGGTGCTTCTAATCTAGGTAAGCCTCATCGTCCTCTTAAATCATCAATTATCATCATCCATTTTAAGGAAGTGGAAGACCCCGTACAGGGCCACTATAACTATTCCATGGCCAACTACACCTAGAAGGTTGGGGAAGGTAACAACAACTTCAACAAAAATACGAACACAAAACACCTAAACGAGTTCAAAATTGAAATGGGTTGGTAGTAGTTGATGTGTTAAGTGAGGTGGATGCAGTAAGAAGGAGGCAAGGCTCTTTTGCTTAAATGCCAAAAGGTACAAGGATGCCCTTGCCAAAATGATATATTGCATGTACCTAAGCATAGGTGTAGGGTAACATCTAGTGCCACAAAGAAGCTCTAAAACCACATGCATAACCATACAGTGCAACAACAATACCTTGATACATCATAAAGTTGTACAAAGATGGTCAGATGGAACTTCAAGGTATGTTCAACTCTCTTGACCCATGTGTTTCTATTTGTTCAGACATTTGATCAAACAGGTGGAATAAAGATTCATACATAGGTGTCACATGTCATTGGATAGATGAACAATAGGTGGTGCATAAATATCTAATTGCATTAAGAAAAATAGATGGCTCACACGCAGCACAAAACATATAATTAACTATAAGTTAGATACTTAACAAATATCACTTAACGAAAAATAAATAAATTGGCTTTGATAATGTAGCACAAATACCATGAGTATAGACGACCTAAAGAATCTTTGCCAGGCTATACTGGGTGGGAATTTTTTCATACCGGATGCATGTGTTACATATTGGACTTCTATGTTAAAAGTTGAATGAAATCACTTATGATTAGATATTCACTTATAAAAATGGCATTAATTATATTACTGATCATCCATTAGTAAACAGAGCATGGAAAAAGCGATGCATGGATCATCGCACGAAGCCCAGCAAAATTTATGAGAGATGTACAGCACCGATGGAACTCTACATATTAGCTTCTTACTAGCACACTTGATTATAAGAACCCGCTATGTAGTTTGCTCTCATGAACATATCTAACATTCCATTGTATCCCAATGATTAACTAGCATATACCAATTTGCTTTATGTTCTAAAAGTTTTTTACAACCATACAAAGACATTCACTCGAATGCATACCCTAACTATTCATTTGTTTTGCTTGAGGTCATAATGGTACGTAGGTCGCTGGGCAAACTCCAATATGATATAAATGCGTGTTAGTAACATGACACACTGGTGACTCTCTTACTATAGGCACATTCTAATGGTATATAATGTTGCGTGGATTTTAGATTCCATGATGCATAATTAAAAGGCTTAGTAGAATCTGAGAAGAATAGTACAAAAATGTTGATAATTTATCGAACATTCATAATATATATTATGTAAATGTTACATCTATTGACAAAACCTATTTTAGATTAGTTATATAGTCAGTTTACTAATATGTATGGAGGTCAAGTTCTTGTTAGTCATTTGCCAACTATAGTCAAATCGTCAAACTTTGATGACATATCTCTTGAAGATTTATATGCAATGTCACAAGCATAATCACGAAAAAAGTACAAGGGTAGGAGTGGAAAAGGGAGCTACTCTGAAATTGACAAATATCTTTACACCAAGTTTGAGTTTGACGACAACACTGATGTGAGAGACTTTGACATACTAAATAATGGAAGCAATATAGGAAGACTTACCCCATTTTTATCTTGCATCGCAAGGTAGTCACTTGTTGCACCTAAGGATGTAATCGAGGTGGGTTTGGGATGGGTCATATAAGACTCGAACTCGTCTCAGCTCCTTATAGGGTAACACGAACCTAACCCGTAACCCTATAAGCTTTTTTTCACAATACCAAACTCACCCCTATGAGGTTTTGTTCCTGACCTGTCCTGCCCCGCTAACACGATTATATAAATAATTTTGTATATTTTTTCTTATTTTTTGTATCATAACAAAATCTATGGTTTTCATGACATTAATGATGCAAAAGAATTAAAATACCACTTCAAATAAAAAAAAAAGGGAGACTAATGTTTAAACTCAAAGTATATATAAAATTTATGCTAAAAAATCATCTTGTAGACTCATCTTTTAACACTATAAATCTTTGGGCAAATATCTGAAGATTGGAAACAATCTTGGAATGAATAATCGGCGGAAATTGGAAAGTAATGACTAAGGTTACTGTATGAATTCCTAGCTTGTAGATAATTCTCAAGAACTACTACGCATTATCCTCCTAAATTTCTGCTTTCATGTTGGCTTATTTATACAAAAAGTTGATTCTAAACTTTTTCTTGTGATGAAAAAATCTACAATCTTTAACAACTACTAATATTCTTGATTTGATTGCAAGACACTAGCTATCTTTTAAAACAACAAATATGCTTTCTTATAATGTGACTATGCTACTTAAAAAATCTACCTCTATTAGATAAAATAGCAACAAACACCGAGGCACACCAATATAACATTTAGCATGAAGAAAATATTCCAACACGAGAGGAAAAAGAAAATTCAAACAAAACTATTTCGCGGGTGATCCAGAAGCAACTTTGAGTTAGGGAAAAATGAAAACTTGACAAATCATAAATTAATTTTTTAACCTCATTGTAATAGTTATAAATTTACCATACATTATTAGGAAATTGAACAGCTTCATTACCCATTTTGATGAAATAAAAAAGTCAAGGCAACTAGCTATGGAGGTTGTTCGGTGGCTTAGTGTAAGACAAGATCTCGATCCTGTTGCATATTTGGTTGGTGTTGGTGGTAAAGCAACCAGATTTAGTGGATTAGACTTCGACGGCTGTTGGAAAGTGATAACGATGAGTGTTTTAGTTAAGTCATAAGTGGTTTAAATCTGAGTTGTAAGCGATAACTGCATAAGTCAGTATCAATACTTAGACTATATTAGGGATTTTTCCCTAAAAAAAATTTTGAACTTTTATTTAATATTTTATTTTAAATTATATTTATTTTTTGGTGGGTCGAGTTTCCCATTGGATATTATTACGACTAGCCCGAAGATCTATAGGGCCACAATATTATTGCACAAGCTAGACTTGCAACCCTATAGGGCTTTTAGCTAATCAAATGAGTCGAGTACCTATAATGACTTACCCAGTTGCATCTTTAGTTACACTAGCATCAACTCCTACAAATGTATAGATTTTCAACCACGTGGAAAATATATTGGATGGGAGCAAGACCTAACTATCACTCATCACCAAATGAGGCTCTAACGTGCACAGACGATTGGAATAAGACAGAAAGGTGATGACAAGAGGCCATAGTAGTGACTAGAGAGAAGGATAGATACAACAACCATTACATACCCTCAAGAGAAAGCACCATGTTTTTAACCCTTTACCTAATGCAGGACGAGTAATATTAAACTTCATTATTAAATAGAACATGGAAATTAAAACATCTGCTTAAAAAAAAAAAAAATTGTTTTTAAAAATATATGCCCATTTAGATTTTCTAGAAAAAAAAGGATGAACTGAAATTGTGTTTTCAAAATTAATAATAATTGGTCTATCACGTAAAGCCGTCCTTACATTTCTTAATTACAATTATCAGACACATTACAGATTTTAAAATATAAAAACCAAATGAGCCAACTACGTGGTTTGACTTTGAATTCTTGATATGTAGCATCTTTAGGGCAACCTTAATAAAATGTAAAACAATTTATCCCAATCTTGGGCTTAAATTAATAGTTAATTTTTTTTATGTAACCAAGGTTAGGTTTCATGTCCCCATCGGATATTTGTATTTTGTATTTTTCATAAATTATAAGAGTATGTTATTATTTTTCAAAATCAAGGTGTATGTTCTTATTTTCTTTTACACATTAATGAAATTGATGGCCAAAATTATTGACAAACTTGTGCACATGATATAAATACTGATAGAGCAACAGTTCTTTAGTGGAAATACATTAACAGAGTCTTTTGCTTTTGTAATAAGTTTTGAAAAGTTAAAATAAAAATATCTCACAGTTTGAACCCCATGGTCCACAGGTCTATACCCAATCTGGTGTCTACCTTCGCCTACTTTCACCTCTTTAACACATATCTTTCAAAATATATAGCTAGCAAATGTGCACCTGCATCGTGTATACTAAATTAAAATCAACTACTAATATAGAGAAGTTAAAATATATAATAATTATTAAAATTAATTAAATGCATGATGATTAATATAAAAGTAAAAGAAATACATAGGACAAAAAAATCACATCCTCTCCATATTTTTTTTTTACCAATATATCCTCTCCATATTAGTATACCCATAAATTGCAATATTTGAATTGTATGAATATGAACCACTATTTATGAATTTGAATTAATATTCACTACCCGTTAATGTTTTAAAAATGCAGACATGGGAAATGGGGTTTAAGAAATAAAAGGCATAAGTAATTGCTATTTCTTTTCCATCCCACAGTCATAACACCTATAAATTTACAATTAAATATAGGAAATAGAGAAAGGTAAATACTCTAATAATCTTAAGGATTTGGAAGTTACATTAAGGGAGGAGTATGAGCATGTAGTTATGAAAGAGGAGATGCTTTGAAATCAACGGCTCAATCGCCAATAGTTATCATATGGAGACTAAAATTCCTCTTTCTTCCACTCTAGAGCTAATGCTAGAAAGAAAACTAAAAGGATTGATAATGTAATTACCTTTAAATATAGATGGTGGAACTCTAATAACAAAAGCACCTTTTAGTATAATGGCTTAGAATTCATTGGAACACTAAAGTTAAGCACGCTCTGGATAGAGCAATCCTTGGATGGGTGAACTCCTAGGATAGCTGGAAGTGAAAGATTATCCTTCTTGCCTGGTGAAGATAAGTGGGGGAGTTTGTAATACCCCTTAAATATAGATGGTAGAACTCTTTAATCACATATTTGTTTTTTGGTGTAATAACTTGAAGTTCGTTGGAACCCCAAAGTTAAGCATACTCTGAGCAAAGCAATCGTAGGATGGGTGACCTCTTGGGAAACACTGGTACCAGAGGACAAAAACTATGCAGTGTGTAGCCAAAATGGACAATGACTTGGAGGGCGGAGTTTCGAGATATTACAAATAAAGTAAGCCTGGATGGAGATAGCTGGTGTTATAATCAAGACAGAATGAAAGAGCTGCAGCTAAGTATTTCTATGGAGTTTATAAGGAAAGGTAGGTGTGTATACAGGTCAATACTTTATCTATTGTTTGCTTCCTCCTTATCTAATGTTAAAATGGACATCCTAGACAGGCTGATGATGGATGTAAGATTAAACAAGTGATTTTTTATATGAATCCTTCGAGCGCTCTAGGTGTAGATGGGTTTAATTGCCAATTTCATCAAAACAATTGGTGGACAATAGGGCCTACTTTCTGTACTATGGTAAAAAAGGTCTTTGATATAAGAAGGGTGGATGTTAAAATTAATGAAACCTTGATTTGTCTCATTCCTAAAGTTGAACAGCCTGAGTATTTCAAACACTTTAGGTCAATTAGCCTCTAAAATGTGAGTTTTAAGGCTATAACTAAGTTGATTGCCCTTAAGCTGGTTATGCCATGCTTGGTGAATCCTTCACAAAAAGTTTTGTTAAAGGACTACAAATAATTGATAATATTATTATAGTGCAAGAAATCATGCACTTGATGAGAATTAAAAAGGGATCAAATGAGTTGGAAATTGATTGAGGATACTCTCAACGATATTGGTATTCCATTTATGCTCTCCTTGGTTTTTATGAATTCTTTATCCTCTTGTTTGACGAAAGTTATTTGGAACAATGCTACTAGTGTTCCATTCAATCCTATGCGTGGAGTGAGGCAAGGTGATCCAGCTTCACCCTACATTTTTGTACTTTGCATGCAGAGGTTGTCTCCAGCCATTTCTAAAGTGGTTGAAAATGGTGTTGGAAGCCAATTAGATTTAGGAATTCCAATCTTCCTATCTCTCATCTCTTTATTTTTCCTACAAATGACCTTATCTTTGTTGTGGAAGCTTTGATGGACTAAGCTAGCTGTATCATGAATATTCTTAAGGAATTTTGCAGATATTCAGGCAATTAATCAGTATAGATAAATCTCTAATGTTCTACTCTAATAATGTGAAGAGAGAAGCGACATATGATCTTAGTGCTTAGTTGGGGATCAAAATTACAAATGACTTAGGGAGCTACCTAAGAGTTCCTCTGGTTCATGAAAAGGTAACTAAAAAGAACTATCAGCAAGTTGTGGATAAAGTTAAAGAGAACGCAAATAATTGGCAGCCCCATCGTTTTCCACTAGCTAAAAGAATCACTCTTACTAAAATGGTTCTTTTAACCATGCCTATTTACTTGATGCAATCTGCTAGAGTTGCAAAAGGATTGTGTAATGGAGTTGATAAGGTGAAGAGAAGATTTTTATTTTGTTGGGGGGTAGGAGGTTGCATACATTGAAGATTCTAATAAATTAAGCTTACTTAATTGGGATTTAGTCTGCCATCTGAAGATGTGTGTTAGTTTGGAAATTTGTAAAGCTGAAAAAATGAATATTGCTCTTTTGCTAAAATTGGTGTGAGGTGCTTATTTAATCCTCAATCCCTTTGGGCGTGTTTGTTGTGAGCAAAATATATGGTAGAAGACAGATGTTTCCCAAATCAACTCAAAACTATGAATGCATCTTATTTATAGAATTAGATGGTAAAAATATGGTGTTTGTCATGAAGGGATCTAAGTGGGTAATTGGTAATGGTAAACATACTAGCTTCTAAATTGATCGATAGGTGGTTGAGGATTGTATTCTGGAAGAATATACCTTGAGAAATTTAAATTAGATGGAGAGGAAACCTAGGTGAAAGATTTCCATATTATGTAAGATTGCAACTATTCAATCGCAACAAGAAGATGCTGACTCAAATCGAATTGTGTGGAGTAACTCTCATTCTGGTTATTTTCCATAACAACAGCTTATTCAATGATATGCAAACCCACAGGGAAGGAGGCAAACACCAAGTGGAAAATTATATGGGGGTGGCATGGTCTATAAAGAATTAAATAATTTTTATGGTTAGTAATGCATGGAGCACTCTTAACTAATGATAAAAAATACAGGAGGTATATGACAGATGATAGACACTGTAATAGGGATCAAAGGGCATCATCGGGAGAGGTTACAATATTTCGATTCGAGGAGGAACAAAGCTACTAGACTTAAGAATTCAGAGTTGCCGGCTTTTTACATTGGAAGTTGTATGTTGGCTCAAAGGCCGTCGGCCTTCATACCTACACTGACAACATAATACCTAAAGCCGTCGGCCTTCTTGTCTTAGAAATTAATTCAATTTCATGATTTTAATTTGTAGGCCGCCAGCCTATGTTAGTTGCCAACTTCATTTTTTTTATGACTTTTAAAATTCCATTTGCAGTAGTATAAATAGACCTTGCTTTTGTTTTGAACAAATTTTGATGAATGATAATTTGAGAGAGTTTTCTCTTTGAATTCTTGATTAGATTCATATTGAACTTATCAAGGTTTCTCGTAGTGTCACCGACTAATCAATCGGCTTTCCATCACTGATTGTGGCATCTTCACCTTTATAGTAAGGTTCTTGCTTCATTATAAGCAACGGTCGTGATTTCCATTGATTCTTAGAACGATTTGGGTTAATTTTTCAGATTACGATGATAAGTCTCATCACAGGTTAGCGTGGTTCGTATTATTTGGTATCAAAGAGAAGGTTTTCAAAGAATCCATATCCAGTTCGACTCAAGATAACTTGAGTCGTTCATATCCTTGATTATTTATTAGTTTTGATTCGTCTGATTTTATTGATCATCTTGTTTTTAGGTTTGTTAGTTTTAGTGTCTTTGTTATAAAAAAGAAGAAGAGAAATTCATGTAATAAAAAAATAGTGTCTTTTAGGGTTTGATTGAATTTTTGGAGTCTTTGTTAAAAAAAAATTGTAGGATTAATGTTTGTTTGAATTTCTATGGAAGGATTTGATTTTTATGTGATTGGTTTCCAAAAGAATCAAAAGAGAGATTTTGACTAATAAAAGGCAAGAGTGTTGAAGACAAAGTTAAGTGAAACACGAGTGGTTTCACATTTTTTTAGTGTAAACACTTGAGGGAGTGTGTGAGTATTAACCAGTAATTCTAGTTTTATTCTCTTTAGTAGGTTTAAATTATGGGTAGCGGTGAAGAAAATACAAAAATGGATATGAAATTGTTAATGAAAGCTATCATGAATAATTCAAGAATCTAAATGCGAGATTGGATAATTTGGAGTCTCCTAGTAGGTCTAAATCCTGTAGAAGAAAGTCCCCTATTAAAGAGGAAGAAGAGGATTATGGTTCTAATGCAGGTAGTTTCATTAGAGGAAGAGGAAAGTCCCAAAGGCATGGCAATGATCTGGTTAATATCAAGATGAAGATACCTCCTTTTTAGGGTAAGAATGATTTAGAGCTATATTTGGAATGGGAAAGGAAAGTAGAACGTGTATTTGACTGTCACAATTATTCTGAGGATAAGAAGGTTAAATTAGCAATAGTTGAATTCGCAGACTATGCTAGCATTTGGTGGGATTAGTTGGTGCTTAACAAGCGTAAATATAGTGAAAGACCTATTCGATCTTGGGAAAAGATGAAGGTTGCAATGCGAAAAAGGTATATTCCAGTCACTATTATAGGGATTTATGTAGGAAGTTGCAGGTCTGACATAAGGATCCATGATGTGGAGGAATATTACAAGAAGATGGAAATAGCCATGATTAGAGCTAAGGTTGAGGAAGATTAGGAGGCGACTATTGCTAGATTCATTGGTGGGCTTAATAAGGAGATTGCTGATATAGTAGATTTGCAACATTATGTACAGATGGAGGAGTTGCTACATAAAGCTATTAAAGTGGAAAAGCAATTGAAGTCCAGGGGCATTTCAAGATATGGGTCATCTTCTAGTTCCTCATGGAAATTAGATTGGAACAATCACAAAGCAACTTTAAAATCAAACTGGAAGGCCAATGATTCTATTGCTGATTCTAAAGGTAACACTGAAAAACTCCCTTCTAGATCTCGTGAGATTAATAGCTCATTCACTTCGCTGAATGAATAAAGCTGTAATAGAATTCCTATCGTGGAGGAATTGAATAGAGCTGTAATGGGATTTTTTTTTATTAATATTTTATTTAAATGGTGGTATTTTGAAAAAAAAAAAAGACAATTCCAGCATTGAATTGGTATTCATAGGTTTGAACAAAGAATGGTTATTCAATGTTTTGTGTAATAGGAATTCATTGTGAAATTACTGTTCAGTGAACTAAATGTCGTAATAGCAATTCGTAAGGAATAAGACTATAATGGAATTGGAATTACAGCAAAATAAACGAGTAGTAAGTATTTCAAATGTCAGGGACATGGACATATTGCTTCTTAATGTCCAAAAAGGCGAATTATGGTCATGTTAGATAATGGTGATATTAAGAGTGTCAGCTCCGGTGATGACGATATACTTGAGTTGAAGAATGTGATTGATAATGAGGAGGTGGATGCTTCAAACTTATCCTTGGTTGTTAGACATACCTTAAGTACACAACAGGTGGTTGATGGTGAACTTGAGCAGTAGAGGGATAATATTTTCCATACTCGAGCTGTAGTGAATGACTAAGTATGTAATATAATTATAGATAGAGGTAGTAGCACTAATGTAATCAGCACATTTCTTGTGAAAAAGTTAAGGCTCAAGACCACTAAACACCCCAGTCCTTATAAGCTACAATAGTTGAATAAATGTGGGAAAGTAAAGGTGACAAAGCAGGTGTTAGTTGTTTTTTCTATTGGTAGCTACAAGGATGAAGTTCTATATGATACGCACCAATGCACGCAAGTCATTTGTTGTTAGGGTGACCATGGCAATATGATAGGAAGGTTATGTATGATGGTTTTCACAATATTTATTCCTTTGTTATGAATGGTTAAGCCATGAAGCTTACATCTGTAAACCCAAGTTAGGTTTGTAAAGATCAACAACAGATTAAGAAGGCTATGATCAATAAATAAAAAGTGAGACTAAATGTAACAAAGAGCAAAAGACTATGAGTGTAAATAAAGATGTGAAAAGATATTGAGAGGAGAGAAAAGCATGTGAGATTGAGAAATGAAAAGCAAGGAATGACGGAGATAAGAAAAGTGAGATTAAGAACTCTTTGTTTGCAAAGAAACAATTGCTTATACCATTATACAAGGATTTTTCATCTGGTAATCTTGACTTTTCTTTGCCTAGTAAAAATATTTCATCACTACAGGAACTGAAGGGTTTGATTCCTAAAGAAATTTTGGATGAATTACCATTACATCAAAGAGGGAGGTCCATCGTTATTGATTACAAAGAAGCAGATTCGAAGATTAATCCTTTCAAGGAAGGATGGAATGATGGGGATCAGAGAGCGTCATCAAGAGAGTTTAAAACATTTCAACTCAAGGAGGAATAAAGCCGCCTGCTTTAGGAATTCAAAGCTTCTAGCCTTGCATGTTGGAAGCTGTATGCCCGCTTAAAGGCCGCTAGCCTTCATACCTACGCTATTGGCGTAAAACCCAAAGCTGCCGACCTTCTTGTCTCATAAATTAATTCAGTTTCATGATTTTAATTTGTAAGCTGCCAGCTTTCATTTTGTTTTATGAGTTTTAGAATTACATTGTAATAGTATAGATAGACCTTCTTGCTTTTTGTTTTGAAAAACTTTTGATGAATGATAATTTGAGAGAGTTTTCTCTTTGAATTCTTGATTGAATTTGTATTGAACTTATCGGGGTTTCCCATGATGTTCACCGACTTATCAATCGGCTTTCCATCACTGATTGTGGTGTCTTCACCTTTATACCAAGGTTACTGCTTCATTATAAGCGATGAGTCACAATTTCCATTGATTTTTAGAACGATTCAAGTTAATTTTCTAGATTACGATAACAGGTCTTGTCACATGTTAGCGTGGTTCGTACCACATTGTCCTACTTGTAATGCAGAGTGTGAAGACATGGATCATGTGTTTTGCAAATGCTTTAAAGAAATGGTGATGATATAAATTTATTCCAATTCAACGAAGATTATTATTCTTGACTTAACCTTTTGAGAATCGGTTCATCCAATAACTTCGGTGAAAAATATGGAGTGGTCAATTCTTTCTGGTGTTAGCCGCTGGTTTCTTTGGAACCGGAGGAATAAGGAGTCTTTAATGGTAACTTAGTGTTTAAGGGATCCTTGTAATAACTTTGCAAATATGAAGTTAAATATAAGTAAGCAGATTATTAATGGTGAGTGTGTAATGGTTTGATGGAACATATTAGACTTTGGCTAGTTCAAAGTCAACACAGATGGTTCAGTAAAGATGGTAAACGACAAAGCTTTAACTAAAGGAGCGATTTGTGATTGTTGTGGGGCATGCATTGGTGGTTTTGTGATGAATATTGGGAACTATAGCTATGTGGTTGTGTAGTTATGGGTACGCTTTAAAGGCTGTGTTTGGCTAAAAGGTTAAATACGAGGAATGAGGTGTTGAAAATGGACAATAGGTTGGTAGTTTACTAGTCAGCATGTGTTTTTAAGATAGACCCGAAGCACTAAAATTTAATGAGCTTGATTCTTAATTTGCTGAAGGAGGATTGGGTGGTTGTTGTTCAATATACTTGTCATGAAGGAGCTTGCCAATCTTGCTAAGGATATGAACATGGGTCTTCATGTGTTTATGTATCCTCTTCCTGCTGCTATGAAAATTATTTCACAGGATATGTCAGGCGTTGCTTTTCCTAGATGCTATGTAGTTTTAACTGTTTTGAGTTGTTTTGCTCCCTTGTGATAAAAAATGTTAATATAAACAAATTATGAAAAAATTATACACTTGTTTACAATTAAATGTGGGAAAGAAAGAAAGGTAAATATAGAATATGAGTGTAGGGCTAAGTTTAAAACATTAATATAAATGAATTATGAAAAAATGGGTTAATGTTACAAATGGCACATGAGCTTTGACAAAATATACAATTATATATTTGAATTTTGAAATTGATTAATTTAATACCTGAACTTTGAAATTGATCAATTTAATACCTGAAAAAACTTTTCGCACATGTTAATAGTACTCTATCAAGTTCTTTCAAGTACTAAATTGATCAATTTCAAAATTTTTTATATATTAAATTGATCAATTTTAAAGTTTAGATACTATATTGATTAATTTTGAAGTTTAGGTACTTAATTGTATATTTTGCCAAAGTTTAAGTACCTTTCATGGTATTAACCCATGAAAATTTTATACACTTAAATAGAATAGATGGATAGTGAATATAAAAGCTAATATCATGAATACTACCTAAACTTTACCCAAATATTCAATTAAGTAGTTGAACTTTCGTTTAGTCAATTTACTACATTTATTTTGTATCCAAAAAGCTACCTAATCTAACTCTGTTATCTTAGTTGGTATTAATCTCTCTCCTTTTTGCTTTTCTCTCTAAATCCAAACACCACTTACTTCTCTCTCTCTCTACTTAGAGCACTCAACACCCTCGGTAGCCATCGAATCCACCATAACTCTTACTACATACTAAGTCATGCTACCTTACAACACTAGAACCCAAAGCCTCACCATCACTGGTGACCACAACTCGATAAATCACCATCTTCCTTGACTACACCGATTACAAATCCATTACCTTTCTCGACTAACCGATCCATCAACAAAAACTTTAAGTCGAGCCATACCCACACTGAGTTTGAATACCTAACTCCACCATCAAGCATCACTCCAAACCACTGTCAAGTTGACTCGCATTCAAACCCAAATCACATCCATACAAACCATAAAGTCGAGATTGTAAACCCTGGTTTTCCTAGTAATCAAGTAAACTTCGGAAACCGGAAACCAAAACCCTAAACCAGATTAGTATAAATCTTGTGAGAGAAACCTAGGAATCCTGGACCCGGCTTTCCTTTGGTTTCAAATTAAAAGAACTTTTATAAAATAAGTTAATGTGGACTATTGTTTTAAAGTATATTTCAAACCATAAAAATTCTGATTTCGAAAAATTTTCTATTCCAAGCCTTCCCAAGATTCATTACAAAAAGTAAGCCCCGGAAATAGAAATTCGAAAAAATATTTCGGAATACTCTTTAGAACCGAAATTTAAAAAGAATTTCAAAAATATAAATTTTATAATTTTTCGGGTTATAAAAATTACAGATATAACTTTTTCTCGTATTTTCTTTACTATCGGTAAAGTAATTGTTTGTTCACTATTCATTACTATTCACAAGTACAACCTACTACACACACAAGCTATACCCTAGTCTTACATCCTCACAAACACTCAATTACATTTTCTTTTCTAATTAAAATTTGTCTCTTAACAAATTATTACATTTAATACTTTTTATTACATAAATTATAAAACAAAATAATTTAACTCTCTCTCTCTCTCTCTCCCCCTCCCACTGTGGTCGGCGCATACCCCACCCCCCTTATTTACCCTTAATTTGTTTTATTTTCTTCTTTTTATAATACAAACAAACCCTAATTTTACTTACTATAAATAATCTTTTACTTTTCTCTCTCCTTCATTTACTTCATTTATCTTAAAAAACTTTCAAAACTCTCTCTCTATTTCCCTTGTTGCCGTGAGCTTCCCCCCAACACCCCACACACGCATACAAGCTCATTTCTTCTTCATTTTCCATTTGATTCAAGCCTTGGGTGATGGATCTTAACCATTTTCTACCATTAAATCTTGTAATGGCAAGACTATTCTTGAGTATTTTCACATTAAGTCCCCATGAGCACTTACTAGGGACAAGAAAATACTAATGCATGAATATCAAGCCATCATAAGAGTGATCTTGTGTTTAAATGTGTTTTCATCAAATGATCTTCATGTTCATGCATACATAGTAGAATAAAGTAGAGATCTTGCATAAAAATCCATGTTCATGCTTTCAAACTTCATTTCATGCATCATAAGTAGTAGATCTAGCATTTAGGTACTCATATTATACTTGACATTCATGATCTCATGAATATTTTGTGTTTTCATACATTAATGTTCATAAAAGGCTTTGTCTAGTGTATATAAATGTTGTAGCTAGTAAATCTTTAAGTAGATAAGACAAGAAACTTGAAAAAGAAAAACTTTTGTTGAAATGTTCACATGAAAAATTCGTATAAATTCAAAACCATGTTTTAAAAACCATTTTATCAACTTTAAAACTTGTGTTTTATATGAAAAATGAAGGGTATAGGTAATAGTTATCATTAAGTAATGATTTTTATAAGTTGAAATGAGATTTGATAAGAATAATGTGTAAAACAAAGAGTAGAAATAAGATAGGAAATTTTGAGTTACTACTCAATTTAGGAAATTCGTAATTTTGGAATATTGCTATAAAAACACCTACTTTCCAAGCTCAAAATGAAAGTTTTATCTAATAAATGAAGTCCTTAAGGGATAGGTATAGTAAAGCCTTAAATTTTAATGCATTAGACAAGTTTTTCTTAAAGAAAATATTCAAAAACTAAATTTCTAAAAATTCGGATTTTGGAATAGATCTTATTTGAAAACATGTTTACAAAGTATGAAATGGGAATTTTTATGTAGAAATGAATGTCTTAAGTAATAAATATTATGGAGACTCAATTCTAACAAAGATAACTAGAAATTCCTAAGATTAATCCCAAAACACAAGTGAGTTATCAAAGTTAGGAAACTAGTTTTCTTAAAAGTAGTTATTCTTGAAGTCTTGCAAAATAAAAAGTTCTAAAATTTTCTTTTAGTAAACATCATCAAGAGCTTGCATACATTAAACACATCACATGTCATTCATGTTAGGAAATCATTAATATTGCATGTATAGTTGATTTATCGAGTAAAAACATTTCAAACATTTAAAACTTTTTTTTTTTCGGAATTGGAAACTGTTACTGATTAGAACTGATCCTACTGTTTCATGACCATAACATTTTTAAAACTTGAAAATAATATTAGAATTAGATAGATCTTTCGAAGTAGATAGAAATCGATATATAATTTGCAAATTCCGAGTTAAAATGACCAAGTTATGGCCGTTTTAAGTCGGGACTTCTGGAAATGACGAGAATTACGAAATTGCTAAGTTTTAATATATAGTTTGGATTAGTTAAGTGATGAAATACTTATTAGGGTGGTTCTTCTTTTTAGGTGACCCTGGATTCGACGATTCTCTACCACCGGACTATTATTACTAAAGACCAGTGATCCATGGCCGAGTGAGTACCACTTCCGATTTCAATTATTGTGTGTGGTTGTAATGATAATTGCATTAGATACTTGGCAAAGATAAAATGGATATGCATGATGGGGATGAATGGGAATTATATATGGTTGTTGTTGGTATGAGGAATTGAATATAAGAATATCGAAGCCGGGTGATTGACCATTGCTTGTATAGATGAATTAGGATTGACTGTCTGCGATTATTGATTGATCACTTAAAGAATTGGTATAATTGAATATTCGGAATTGAAAATAAATATGGACTCATTCATATCATAATGGGGATGGAGCGTTAGCATTGGTTGGTTTTCTGTGATCCTAAACATGTAAAAAGTTGGTTAATCATGATCCATAAACGAATTTATAAGTTGGTTGACCGTGATCCTAAACAGCATACTGAGTAGTACCGCAGGATTAGTTAATATGCTAACCCGGGATGGAGGGCGTAAGTCCATCTATATGATTTCCGGCTGGTCATATGTTTGATGATCCATATTTTTGGTGCATATCACTTGTCTGATTAATCACTTGTTTGATTAATGTGTTATAATTGTGATCTTGGAAGTTCTCACTCACTAAGCTAGTATAGCTTACGTCCTTACGGTTTTTATTTATTGTAGCATGAATTCATATGGCTTAGACCGAGACAAGCTACAGCTCAAGTACATGAGCTAAGCGTTTCCTATAGAAGTTGTATTCAGATTTGTTTAGACTTGCGTAGGAAACCAAGAGACTTTAGATGACTGTAATAGATCTCTAATTAATATTCTTTTGCGAGGAAATGCCCCTTAAAATTTGTAACTAATTACATATGTGTTTTAATTTATTTTCTAATGCTATTAAAAGCAGAATTAAACTCTTTAACTCCATCGGGTCGAGTATTTTATTGTCATAAAGGGATGCCTTACATCTATACAAGACACCTGAAGGACTTGGGTATGATTCGTGAGTCTTATATGGCATGTGACGGACTGTTACGTTTATGATACCCCTATGGGGCGTGACAGAGATCTTCTTCTCCATCCCTATCGAAAGCCAACACTTACACCAGATGCAGATCATCCATAGACAAGCCCATCACTCGTACTCGAAAAAACATCATCATGGATTCGAGTCGAACCTAACACCCAACTTCTTCTTCTTTATTATTTTAAGTTTACTATTATTACTAATCTGGATTCTACTCCATTATATAATGCTTTTTAGTAATAAATATTAATTGCCATAGGTTGTTGGAACAACCTTGATTAAGGATATGTAGAAATTAGCTATGTAAGAAGAGCTTGGTTTTATTTTCACTATTTTCACTTTCTTTTTTTTGCATAACAATGAAATATATATAGAAATATATATATATATATATATATATGAGTTGTGGATCACTTATGATTATCTAGTACAAAATATATATAGAGAGAGTTTGTATGGTGTTTAGTTTTAGAGAGAGAAGCAAAGAGGGGGAGAGAGAAGGTTTAGAAGAGAAGGAGGAAAAAGACATATGTCAAGTGAGGATAAGTTATTGATGCCAACTAAGATAACAACATTAAGTGGAGTTAGATGGGGTAGGGTTTTGGACACGAAAAGTAAATCTAGGTAGTAAATTGACTAAACAATTGTTTAAGTAAAGTTTAGGTAGTTAAATGGTATAAGCCCTATAACATAATTTTAACAGTTTAGATGTATCCATCTATTCTATAAATGGACACTATCACGGATGCTATCTTAACATTGCTTAAATATCCAAGGGTTAATGACAAAAATGATATTTTAATTTTCGCAAAAAAATAATTAGTTACCTAAAGTTTGGTTTTGAATAATTTAGTACTTGAACAAAGTTTTCATTGACTTTTTATACTTGAAGTTTGGTTTTGACAATTTTGATACCTAAACATAGTTTAGTTAACTTTTTTCATACCTAAAATAAGTTCAATTGGGCATGAAAAAAGTCCGTAAAAAGTTTGTTTAGGTATAAAAAATGCCAAAACCAAACTTTAAATGTGAAAAAATCAACGAAAACTTTGTTTAGATACCAAATTATTGAAAATCAAACTTCAGGTGTATGTTGGTTTTTTTGCGAAAGTTCATGTACCATTTTTGTTATTATCTTAATATTCAATTAACTATCCAAACTTTTATTTAGTCAATTTACTACCTGTGTAAACTCGTCACATTCGAAAAATTACCTGGATTATCTTTGTCAAATCCATCTACTTTGTTGGCACTATCAACATACCATATGCCAACATGCGTTAGAGGCCCACATAAAAAATTTATCTAAGTGTATAATTAATAAAAATAACTCATCAGGGATAATAAAACACATATTTAACCAAATAAATAAATAAATAAAAAGAGAACAAGCTTTGTCTTCTTTCTCCTTAAGCTCTCGCACACACTCTCTCTCTCTAAACTCTCTCTTTAGCTAAAAACACAACAAGTATAGCCATACAAATTAGAAACACACCAAAAACACAAACTCACAGGCTCAATCCCAAACTGTATCAGTCATTCTCAATGTGCTGCCTCTGACTATACATTAAAGTTGAAACTACCAACCTCCATCACATATCAAAAACTCATTCAACCGATGACGACCTAACTCCAATTTAGATCTAACTCTATGGAACCTGGTCACATCAACAATTTTTAGACCTTTAGTATTTGATGAAGAATCCCTTATCGTAAGCATTCGACAAAGAGAGGAGGAGATCTAATTCTTACTCGGATTAATTAACAAAGTCAATAAAATGATTAGTTAGGGTTTCGATTGATTTGGGGGTATTGGGATTTAACAACGACTTTGGGATGTATAGATCTACCTGAGCTTACTTTTAATTGCTTTAAGGTTTCAATTGATTTTGATTAGTCAGGGTTTCAGATGATTTGAGGGTTTAGGCTTTTGCAAGTTAATTGCATTCATTTTGATGTCTTAATTTTTTAATTTAGGGTTTTAAATAAGCTAGGTATTTCTTTTATTAAATACTATTGGAGGTTGTAACCATGTTTCTTTCAAGAATTATTTTGCATGGATAAATATTTTATGTGGGCCTTTGACACATGTTGGTGTATTATAGGTTGATAATACTAACAAAGTAGACGGATTTAATAGAGATAACGAGATAGTCTTTTCAAGATGAAAAGTTCACAATAATAACTTAACTAAATGAAAGTTTGAATAATTAATTAAATATTGAATCAAAATTTAGATGATATTCACGATAATATCCTTCCTATAAGTCAAATATAATAATTAAATAAAAAATCTAACTATAAAGTAACATTTCCACACATTTCCACTCATTTCTCTTCTGCTCACTGCATGTTCTTCTCTCAAATCACATGTATCCCAACAACTCTAACTCATAAGCTTTCTTAAAGTCACCAAAAAAAAAAAAAAAAACAAAAAAAAAGGAAAATCAGTAAGTTGTTGTCGGACGGCAACTCGCCGGAACTTCACTCAAACAACTTGAATGTAACTCCAAAACCACCGTGCACCACCACCATGAACCACCACCACCACCACCACCACTCCACCTACACTCAAACTGACTCCACGAGACCCCAGTCCCTCCAAAACCTAACCCCAACACTCAACTCTTCACTCTCAAACCTTTTATCCTTCTCCTCCTCCTACTCCCTTCCTCTTCTCTCTCAAAACCCTAACCCCGAACTCCAAACCCTAATTTCCGATATATCCCTAACTTCCCACTCCCTCCTTCATTCTCTCTCCACCTCCACTGGTCTCTGGGAAAAGCACGCCCCTTTCCCTTACGACCTCGACGATGACGAGGCTTTTAATTGTCTTGTAGATATAAATGACGAAGTTCTTAGGCAGTTTGATGAGTGTTTAGGGTTAAAATTTGAGTCCTCAGAGGAGAAAAGACAGAGAGAGAAGGAAAATGCAAATGCTAAAGTTCCATTTCATGTGGCGAGTATAAGGAAACCTCAGGAAGAGTATAATATTAAGGTTAATAATTCGAATAGGCCTTTTCAACATGTTTGGTTGGAAAAGAGTGAGGATGGGAAGAGGTTCATACATCCATTGGTTAGTCTTTTTGTTTGCCACCTGTTTGTGCTAACGTTTTGTTTCGTGTTGTATTCATATCAGCATGAGAATTATATAAAATCTACCATGCATAATGAATGATAATTTTGTATTAGAATTTTGCTGATTCGTGACGCATTAACGTCATGATCAAGTTTCATTGGTTACATGGTTTTGTCTCTATGCTAGTGTTTTTCTGTTCATGGTATGTTTGTGAAAAGTGTTCTTTTGTAATGTCAGGGATTGTCACAAATAATCTATTCATTTTATAATCTTGTGCAGTTATGATGATCTCATATGATGATGTCATTGTGTTTTTTTTGATGTTTCATGAGAAACGGATCTCTTCATTTAGATCCTTTCGATTTCCCTCAATTTATCCTTTATGATGCTGCTACATATGATCAGTGATTGTGATTAAATAGAAGAAAATGGCTGTCATATCACATGGTATTTAACAATCATTGATTTGTAAATTGAGGGAATTGGGAAAAGGTAAATGGATAGTTCCAAATCCTATCTCAGGTATGTGTATGTGTTCTTGTGTTGTGTCAGGGGATTTCTTGCCTGGATCTTGATTCAACATGATGCCTTGGTTGAGTACTTTGAGGTGGTGCAGTTTCTTGAGCAAATGAAAAACATGATTCTATGATGAGTAATAACTTAATATAAGATTGTTTCTCCCACTAGTTATTGTCTTTCCACCATATATTGACATTCTAAGGGACAGGGCCAATGAGTCATGCTATCGTAAAAAGTAATAGGAACTTTGGAATGTGTTCTAGTGTTTATTTGATTTGCTTGTTCTTAGAATGTCATGGATATAGTCAAGGGCTTTTGAGGAGATCCTTTTTTTTTCCCTTCCTCTAGTTGAGCTTCACTGGCCTAAAACAAAAATTACTGCATCTTGACACTTTATGAAGGTTTAAGGCAATTTAGTCAATGGTTAATTGGCAGCTACCTTCTACTGTGAAATGTCTTTCCTACTAATTTTCTATGTTTCGAGGCATGAACATTATAAGCAATTGTAAATTGATTTTCTATAATTGGTTTTGGGGATTGTGACTTTTAAGCACTCAAAGTGGATGAGCATTTATGGGTGTGTCTAGAATGATTCTTGTTAGGCCGTTTCAATTTTTCAGAAATTTCCCTGCTAAGTTCTGTGGGCCCAGGCCATGATGTTTCATGTTGATCCTTTAAATTGGTTAATGAATTGTGACTTGTGATTGCATCAAATGAGAGGAAGTGCATGGTTGCATCTGGGATGATTATTATAAGTGAGGTGTATATTTTCTTTTCTCTTCTCTTGTTTAGACATCTTGCATATACCTTTTCAAGGGCCGTGTCCCAGTGCTGATACGGGTCAGTCTTTGTTTTTCATAATTTCTTTTGTTTATTGTCAATGTTTGTGATATCTTTTTTCCCATTTACACATCATTAACACTTACGATAGTTCTGGCCAAAAGAAAAAGAAAAATGTCATTATGTTAGGCATAGCAATAATGGGTAGAGAAAACAAGCAGGAAATTAATGAAATTACACATAGTTGCATACTTTGTTTTAATGAGTACTTGGTGTTGAACACAGGATGAGGTGAAAGAAAAAATGGTAATGTTGCATTGTTTTGTTTTAGATCATGAAATCTTTCAAAAACCTATTAACCAGTGCTCGCAATAAGATGTGGGTAAGCTGACTACTCTATCTATTCTTTTGCTTCTAAGAAAAGTTTCAATCAATGAATCAGTCTCTCTAAATACTTTCCATTTTCTCCTAAATTATTCCAATAACTGCCGTTGGCAATTCATTTTTACTCAAAAGCCGTGTTGCAGCCAACAATAAAGCTTGTTGTGATTGTTCTAACTTCTAAATTACCATTGCTCTTTTCATTTTAATCTTACACATGTCATTTGTGGGGATTCTTTAAATAAGTTATCCTCAGCAAGTGAATTTGTGAGTGATTTTTCATCTGATTGTAATTTGCTGCCAATAAAGCGTTGTCCTCTTTGTAAACAGGAGAAGCTGTCTGCATTAGACTTTGTTGATAAAGACATTGAAAACTTGGTGCCTTTAAAACCTTCACCAGTGGAAAGTACTTCATTGAAATATGTTGAGGAAGTCAAAGATTTGAAAGCATTGGCTGCTAAATTGCGTGGAGTTAATGAGTTTGCGGTAAGTTCTTGTGGAGATTGGATTTCATGACTAATTGATCCTCTTGTTATAGCCTAATTGTATAGAAAGTTGATGCATTTCTATTTGTGTGTAGCATTAGTGTAATCTGGACCTTATATATTTTGTTTCTATCTCATTATTACCATGACCCTGTTAATTGTTGATGTGCTTTGAAGAAGCAATAACATCATAGAGCACTATTGCACTGCCAAATGGAGCCCATTTTGTTGGCTGTTCGAGCTATCAAATGAAAATAGATGTCACTAGTTATAACTTTTGTACTTTTTGGCACATTGTTAATGCAATGGTATATATCTTATCAAGTTCTTTATAATTGGATTTAACTTTGATGTGTGCTTAATGAACGTGCTGTGCCTAGTGTTTTCAGAATTGGAGTTAGTAGCATACTATATTGTAGCTGTTGGTTAAATTACACTAATTACATCATAAAATTTCAAAATTATGTGCATACGTGATTTTTTTTTTTAAATCTTGTAGTTCCTTATGATTGGAGATACAAGCTCCACAATTTTTGCAATAATTGGTGCATGGACTTGAAAATGGGGGCGGAAAAAAAAATGATAGTGGCTGATTTTTTAACAGTGTGTCTTGTATTTGTATTGGACATTTAAGTAGGCAGGGTTTTATTACATGTCAGTTTTTGAAATTTTAAAGTTTATGCCATGTGGGTGACAAGATGTTAGGTGCAAAGTGGTTCCTTTTGGAACTACTTATAGAAGATTTATTGTAGAAGCATAGAAAAGAATAGCTTAGTTGGTATGATTGTTATTTAATTTTTTCCTGTGATGATATGTGTAGATTGTTGTGTTAAGGGTTTGATTAGAGGATGATAATTGGATGTGTCCATGTGTCTTTCTATGTAACAAGCAGTTTTGTTTGACAGTTATGTATGATAAATGTCATGCCATCCTCTACTTTTCCTCCAACAGTACGGTGGCAGTTATTTTAATTTGTCAGGGGAATTTCATACACAGGGAAGAAGGATAGAGGTAATATCAGAAAATTTTACAGAAAGTTGGGTGTTCAAGTAAAGGTTTTTGTTTTCCTTCTTATCCTAAATGCTCATAGAATACATAAAACCAAGAAATTCCCAATTTGGGTTGAATTTAAGTCCGCTTTCAGTACTGAAAAACCTATAGTCTAAAGGTTCTGGAGCCTGTGCCTCTTATCCTGGGATATAGTTGTGTAGTTACAAATGTTTTGGGTGTATGCATTTGTGAGAATGGTCAGGATTACTTTATCCAATATTTTAAGATGCATGGATATAAGAAATTGTTATTTGATAATAAATTTTGGGCAAGAATTATTTATTTATTTTTTTTGGGGTGAAAATTTGTTACAAAACTTGATCTCTATACATTGCAGTTTGTTACAATTAAGATACTGCTGCACATCTCTTTAGTCAAATCAATAGCTGCCCTATATTTTACTGCCGTGTACTATATAGCAAAATTTGCAAAAGATATATCTTTGATTCTTTTCTATGAATTTTATACTTTCTAACTTATTGGACTAGTGCATTCGACATTCCTTGAACTTACGGATGAAAAATGGGTCTACCACTTAAAAAAAAAAAAATTCCTAAATACAAATAAGATGATTTTAATTACAAAATAACCAATGCTAAATCACATATTCACCATTCGACTTATAATTTTACTAAATAATCGCCTTTTTAAAGTGCGATTTGGCAAAAGTTGTGTAGTGCTAAATCATTTTTTAGAAATGCAATTCAGCTGTATCTTAATGGATTGCATCTTAGAAATAGATTCACTAATGTGCTCATTATAATTGTGTGGTGCATTAGTGAATCACATTTCTTAGATGTGATTCATGTACTAACATGTAAGTCATATCTTATACATATGACTCATGTGTTAACAATAGAATTACATCTTATAGATGCGATTTTGTATCGGTATTTTAATAATTAATTTTTATGTAATTTGTATTTGTGTAATTTATATTTAAACAGGTCGGTGATTATACAATTTCTTCTGAACTTACCCTAAAGAGTACCAGACATTGTCTAATTTGGTCTGCAATACTTTACAGATAATATCACACACAATTTACTATACATGTTTGAAGAGATCTGTCAAAATGTCTCAAGCTCAATATATATATATATCTGTGATGCTAGATGCATTTTTGTCCCATTCCTAGCGATGCCATGACATTCTTGATTCTGCTTGATATAGGTTGACTTGGAACATAACCATTACCGGTCCTTTCAAGGATTGACTTGCTTGATGCAAATCTCCACTAGAACTGAGGATTTTATTGTGGATGTTCTGAAGCTTCGGAATTATATTGGGCCACACTTAAGAGATGTTTTTAGAGATCCTACCATAAAAAAGGTTGATGACTTTAATTCTGTTTTGTCCTTATTGGAGCCAATTCTATTATGCAGTAATATGTGTACTTAATTAGGTCATGCATGGAGCAGATCGAGATATTATTTGGCTTCAACGCGATTTTGGTATTTATGTCTGCAACATGTTTGATACGGGACAGGTAACATTCTAGATCTATGATTTTATATCATCTTTTTGATTTATAAAGCTTCTTTTATGCATTTCTTCTGGTATATTGATTCTGGGAGTGTACTTTTATCTCTTTTGCTTATATTTCAAAAATACTGTCAAATTCTCCAAAGAAAATTTGTTATCGTAGTATGTAGAAGAAGATTTATTTATTCCCTTTTCAATTATTACCATTTTTAGATATTCAGTTTGTGTCTTGCAAAACCATGTTTTTTATTCTACTTTGTGGCTTTCAGCCACATCTTAACAGTGCCTCAACTGAAGGTTTTTGTAGACATGCTTGATTGTAGTAGCATTGTAGTGCTTCAATTGGTGCAGGAAAGTAGACATGCCTTTTTCTGTCACAATCATCACTTCAGCTGTGCTTCAAGTCCATTGTCTGTTTAATGGTTTTACCCAAGGGCAAAAAATAAAAAATGGTTTTATCCTGAAGATATATAAATAAACTGTTAGACCATTTTATGTATTGCCTACTCAATTTTCTGACCTCATTTTCCATATGAGGAATTTTTTTCCCCTCTTGCTTTTCAGGCTTCAAGGGTGCTGAAGTTGGAGAGGAATAGTTTGGGTCATCTTCTCCAACATTATTGTGGGATTACTGCTAATAAAGAGTATGTTTGTTGCATTTTCTATTTACTCCTAATACATCTTGGATAACTGTTGACATTTGCAGATACCAAAGTTCAGATTGGAGACTACGCCCTCTTCCTTATGAGATGATAAGGTAAACATATGCTGTCAATTTCACTTTTTGAGAAGACGCTAGCTTGCTATGACTGCTTTATCTTAATATATAAAGCTTTTTGGGTTGAATTTAATATATAAAGCTACCACAAGTTATTTAGTACAAATAAACGCCTTTGTCTATTTTTTTTCTTTTTGTTCAGAAAGTAAATGCCTTGATCATTGTATACATTGATGAGCGTATTGTAATGGTGATGCCTGATGCATCCACAAGCCATCTCATCCAATGCATATGCAATGATGAGCCCTCCTAACACAAATATTTTGGCACTGAACCCATTTTAAGCAATTATTAGCGCTGAACCTATTTCAATTGTTATATTTGGGAGCTCACTTGATATTCTAAAAAATTTTTGATATTAAAATTTCTTCCATTGACAGATATGCCAGAGAAGATACCCATTATTTGTTGTACATATATGATGTGATGAGAACTCAATTGCATGCTGTGTCTGAAAAATCAGATGTTGCTCTAACTGAGGTAATTGTAATTTTTAATTTATTTTATAATCAGTTATAGGCTGGAGTTCGGTTTTTTTACCAAAACATTTCTTCCATCTGAACATCGGGGCACATTAAATTTTCGTTGCATCTCTATTTTGCATTCCATTAGAATATGTGCAAATGGCAGCTACTTCACTGGAGATTGAAAATAGAGGGCTCATTTGAGTGAACCCTCCCATCTCCTAATATTGAGGGCTTGTTAAAGAGATCCCTTTGATCTCATAAAAAAAAAGACTAATCTGACTCATTAAAGGATAATATTTTGTAGCCTGTTTTTATATCATATGATATCATTTATTTATGCATGTCCAGAAGTCAATAACTTGTAAAATTAAAGATATATTGATAAGTTTCGATGATGGTTTCTAAAGATGAAAAATAACGGCTTTTCTTAAATTATCTACTGAAAGGCTTAATAATCTGCTTAAAATAAAAATAACAAAATTAATCATTTACTGGTTTCCTATACTGCATTTCTAAAAGCAACAATGTCTCCATTGGGTAGAGAGGCAATCTTGACATCTTGCCTTTCATCATTAAAGCTCCAACCCCCACAACCACCAAAAAAAAAAAAAAAAAACTCTATGACATTATGATGCAAAGAGAACGCTAATACTCATGGTATGTAAGTCATCTGATATCTTTTATGTTTTCCCTTTTGATTAAACATCTTTTATAAAAATGTTGTTCAATGACAATTTCAGTTCTTAGACCATTATCCATGAAGGCCTGTCTTGAAGAATTTTATACTACATTGATTTGATTAAATGACAGATGCAGTTCTTATCAATTATTTGTGCAATTTAGCACCACTTTCTGAATCTGTGGGTTTTTCTTAATTATTATTATTTTTTAAATTTTTTTATCCTGTCAAGACAAGACCTTACCTTCAGTACTACCTAATAAGACCCCTTTTTTTCCTTTTTCTGAAAACTTTTAATCATAGAGTTTTATGCATGGGCCGTTAGCTGACCTATGTACTAGAAGATTCTGAAAATGGCAAATATTATATGTGAGAGATGAAGTGCTCATATGATGAGGAATTTTATCTCTTCTGGTGATCTATACATGTATCTTGATTTTTGAATTATAAACTTACTTGCATACTACCAAAGGATAGCTAAGGGGACAAATTCAATCGTGTGCTACTTTCATGATATTTCTTGTTCCCACATCGTTCAGGTCTACAAGCGCAGTTATGACATATGTATCCAGGTGTATGAGAAAGAAATTTGACAGACAGTTCATATCTTCATTTATATGGGTCCGTTTTATCTTCCGTAATTTTCCTTTATGTGTCTTGCACTTTTATAAAGATTTCCTTTTTCTATTCCCAATCGTAACCTGTATTAGTAGATTTCTTTCGGTGACTTGATCTGGCTGTTTCTGCTTCAGGTTGCAGGGAGCTGGTTTCAATGCTAAGCAGCTTGCTGTTCTTGCTGTATGTTAATTATCATTGGCTTTTTATGACAAAAGTTGTAAAAACTATTTAGTAACCTAGAGTATTAAGTGTCAATGCTGGCGGAGTTAGTACCTATGTATCTTTGATATGCATCTAACATAGCAATAAGATGGCATTGATTCATATGAGGGTACTTCACCAATGGTTGTTAGGCATTGTTTGGTATTAAATTTTAAGACCTCAGTTAATGAAATACTCTCTAGCATCTGAGTGAATTTAATATTCTATATCACCAAATTATCAAAGGATGTTCCATTCAGTATGTAAACACCATCAGAATTTCGTTAATCTGAATTTTATGAGTTATGTGCTATGTGAACATTTTTTGAACTTCAAGATCAATATTGAACATGTCAATTCATAAATCACATCGGGGACCCCATTCTGATGGAACCCCCCAAGTCATGTTAGAGTCATAATTCCAGCAGGAAGGTTGGTAGGTATGAAAATTAAAATTATAGCCAAATGTGACTTGGGTTGGGGTTGGGCATATTTTAGTTGGCTAAATGCCTTCCTGGTGCATCAGAAAATATAGCAGCTTTTACCTTCTGGGCATTGCTTTTTCGCACAGAGGACACCACAAATGCAATTAACCAGTTTCGTAGAATTGTCAATTTATTAAATTATGTTGCGTTATGTAGCTTTCTTTTCATAAATAGTTTCATGTAACTGAAGTGTCTTACAGGGGCTGTATGAATGGCGTGATACTATGGCTCGTACTGAGGATGAAGGCACAGGCTATATTGTATCGAATAAAACTCTTCTTGAAATCGGTATATTAAATCTGTCAGATTGATTTCTTTAATGTTCATCTGACCATGTAATTGAATTTAACCACGTGAAACTTATGTGTTTCAATTACATATGTCAAAAAAAGCCAAGCAGATGCCAGTGACATCTGGGAAATTGCAGCGGCTGGCGAAATCAAAGCACCCTTATGTTGAAGGCAATCTGGACTCTGTTGTTAGGATCATTAGGCATTCTATACAAAATTCTGCTGCCTTTGAAGCTGCAGTTGAATTTCTGAAGGAAAGCGCCTTGCAGCGGTAAGTTTGACTAATCCAAGTTGCTGTGCTTATGTCACCCAGGCTGAACATCATCTAATGAGATACGTCCTTGTTGCCTAATTTTTTATTGGTGATAAAGGCAAGCACTGTATATGAAATAGATTAAGCTGTCATGTGCTGTGAGAAAAAAAATATTTGCCAACACATCATTGAATTAGCTTTTAAAAACTTCTTTGATTTTGCATGTGTTTGGTGCTTCCCTTGCTGGTTCTTTTGCTTGTCTGAGTTTGAAGGTGAAATCTGCGCGTTTGACAGAATTATTTAAAGATTTTAATTGCATGTGTTTTGTGCTTCCCTTGTTGGTTCTTTTGCTTGTCTGAGTTTGAGGTGAGATCTGCACGTTTGACAGAAATATTTAAAGATTTTAATCTTATTTGAAAAAATGATCACTTCTGTTATTGTCGATTGATTGTCATGCTATTATTCTTAGAGAATGGTTTTTTGATGCTTTCTATATAAATTATGTTATTGTTTCATTGTCATCTGTTACCATTTATTGTGTATCACTGTGATTTTGAATTTGATTGTGATATTTGTTGGGGGAAGAGGATCTTCAAGTTTTAAATGATTTTATCAAAAGTTGATTCATGTCGATAGTTACAACTTGTGCGTTTGTTAGATTTTTTATGACCTACCTTCCCTCCAATTATTATTGTAGTTTGATGCTTTACATATGCAGCAATCTAAAGAAAGTTCATCAGCTAATGAAGAGCCAGAATTTGTCCTCCTGATGCTACCACTGAGGTTGCTGAAACTGGAAGTAGTATGACCTCTCCTCTGCTGCATCCACAGCCTCCAGCTGCTTTGCAGCTGCCCAGGAGAAAGTTTTTCAAGCTCCAGGATATTGCTCATTATGGGATGGTAGTTATTCCCAAACATCCTGTTGAATACAATTTAGTGAGGATTGAATCTAATGGTCATTCCGTGAAAAGTCCTGATGATGTTAATGCTAATTCAAGCAAAAGAAATTCCAGAGACCTGGTAAGTAGCTGTAGTTTTCCTGATCTGTTGGTACCTGGCTTCATTTCCCTTTTTCTCCTTCCCCTTTTTCCCCTTTCTTATGTACCTATGGAGCTCCCATCTGTGTCCACCAGAATGCCAGTGCCTCTGTTCAATTGCAAAAGAAACTCTCTGGTGGAATTGGAGAGTTCTCTCAAAATCTAGGTTCAAAGAGGAAAACTGACCTGAACGGCAAGGTTTGAAGCTCAGCTTGGTTTTTCTTTTGTAGCACACTTGTTTTGATAAATGGTGGAAACCTCAAACCCATGTCTTAGGGATGGACTAAGGCCTCTTCTATATCTAATGTACTTGTGAATATTGTAGGTCAAAGAAGAAAGACAGGTGGCACAGATTAAATCCTTGATGAACCTTGCGTTCCCATGGCTTGAAGGGAGGAAGGTGCAATCAGAAGTCAATGGGAAAGATTTTACTAGTACACTGGACTCCCGAAATTTACTGGAAATACAAGCTGCTGGCAAAGGAGATGTCATAATCTTAGATGATGATCCTGAATCTGACATAGAAGAACTAATATGAAACAAGTAGGCAACCTGACTGAGAAAATCTCAACTTTTGGGACCCGGTTCAGTAACATTGAAGATGGTCTTGGGGGGTGGACCTGGGTCAATATGCACCCACAATTTTGTCCTGGAGCTTCTATACTGATGTGCTTCCTTCTTTTGTGGGAAGGAGGATGCTGATGTATAATTCTTCAGGTATTGCTCTCTTTACCGACTATTTTGGCCAGCTGAAATGATGCATTTTGGGTGGGGGTCGGTGCATGCTGAAGTAGTGGATGTTGATGTAGTAGATTGGTCTGACTAACTTGGTGTCCTTAGGAAATTTGCTAGAGGTGGAAGACATGAAACCTTCTCCTGCATCTGGCAATTGAAATGCAGCCTACATATGGATTTGTAAATAAGAGAGAACTGCTGCATCTATGAAGTGTAAAATAAAACCTTGCTGGTCGGGAAAAGAAGGCTTGGTGTCGTATATCTACTGGTGTCTGGTGTCGTTGAATGCCGTCTCAGCCATCCTCTGCCCTCAAAATTCATTCAGTAACCAATGTAGGATGAAATGAAAAACTGGGGTTCTCAAAATTTCTTCTGGTCTCAACAATCTTATTTATGTATAGTTTTTATTCAAAAGTACTTCCTAGAATGTCATATGCACATGCAATAATACAAGAATTAAAAGAAAGAATTACAAGCTTAGAAAGAGGCAAATCTCTCATAGGCACAGGCACAGGAGTAAAACCTAGAGAAATAGTAATAAAGGACTAGTAATAAGAGAAGGTGATGACCATGTTGATACATCTACAAACTACGTAGGAGTAGCAAATATGGCATTAGGAAAATTAAAAATGGCTAGTCCACCAGAGTCGGTCTAGGATAGGGATGCAATAGGATAGGGATGCAATTGGATGGATCGTTATAAAGTTTTCGACTTGCGTGACTTATTAAAATTTCTATAGGGTTTTAGGATTGGGTTTGGATACATAGTAAAATTCTTGTAGAGTTATAAGGTCGGGTTTTGATCGTATAATAAATCTAATGGATATCCAATAACTTGGTATTATAATTTAAAAAAAATAAATAATAAGAAAAAAAAGACATGAAAGAGTTATTATTTGTTTTTATCTCTTCAGGATGTCTTTTCTTTTATGTTTAATAGATTAGTTATTAATTTTGAAAATTTTTATTATATTTTATTCAAACCATGTTTGTTGTGGAGGTTAATATTATTTGCTATCAGTTGTATTTTAGTTATAATAGGAGATTCTTTAAGATATTATATAGTGAGAAACAATATATTTATGTATTTAAATGTTGTATAATGAATGTGGTTCGTAATATTTTCTATTAATCACACATGCATTTTGTATTTTTTAATGTACAGAAAACTTATGTTAAAGCACTTTTCTTAAATTTATTACTAAATTTTCAAAATATGTAAAAAAAAAAACAAAGGTTATAGGATCAGGTTTTGGGTTAATCAAACCTCGTAGGGCGGGTTTGGATATAGCATCAAAATTCTGTAGGGTTATAGGGTCGGATTTACTGGATCTTATACAGTAGTGGATCGGGTTTTGGATTTATATGATCCATTCGAAATGCGATTGGGTTATATCCCTAATCCAAGAGAAAAATTTATGAGTTGAAGTGGGTTGAGCTAATATTAGCATTACACACATACACGTAATACGAGCTTTTAAGGAGACAAAAATATAGATAACATGATGAGAGATAAAAATGGTATTAGTGGTTTATTAACAATGTGTTAGGGAGTTGGTTGAAAAGATTGGGGAAAAAAAGTAAAAAGTGCAAATGGAGTGAAAAGAGATGGAAATGATGTATTGCACTTGGAATGGCTTTGAAGGGTAATGGGCTTAGTGATATGTAAAATTACTTTTAGTTTATTTTTTATGCAAAATTGTTAGAAGGGAAATTTTATAGTTGCCCTTTGCTTCCACCAAAATTTCTATGGTTTTGTTAGTTATTTTTGGACCCACTTTGTAAATTATTGAAGAGTTTAGGTATGCATATAAATAATTTTGAGTGGACCATTGTAATACTTATTGTTGTATTAACCTTTATATAATTATTTCAATAATAGGCAATAAAAGTTTTTCTTTTCCCATCAATTTCTCTCAAATCTTGTAAGGAAAAGAAGTAGATTGAAAAGTGGAGAAGTTGTCATCCGTATGTTTGTTTCATCCACACACGCACGCACACACACACACATATATATTGTTAGGGTGAATTACACTAAAATGTCTTAATGTTTTGAGCGGTTAAAAAGTGGTTCTAAACTTTTGCGGTAAATTCAATTAAGATCTTAACATTTGAAGAAATGAGTTAATTTGGTTCCCAATGACACGTGCCAATAGGAGAAAATATTTAATAAAAACTCAGGAGATCCTTCTTCTATTAACACGTGTCCTTAGGGACCCAAATTGACTCACTTTTTCAAATGTTGCAATTTTAAATGAGCTTAGCCCGAAATGTTGGGAACTCTTTTTAGTTACTTGAAACGTTGAAACCTTAAATGAACTTATCCTCAAACATTGGGATCTTCTAGTGTAATTTATCATGTATTCTTATATTGCAATATATTATATTGCTATATATATATATATATATCTTCCATCAGACACATAGACGTGTATATATATATACACATATATATGTACATTCAGTAAAATGTTAGTTTAATGTTTCTATAAAAAAAATTACAAAAATAGGATGAGTAGCAAATTAGTTATAAAAATAAACTTCCAAAATGGCACTTTGAAAATAGGAATTTGGTGTAGAAGCTACAGCTTAAACAAATTATAAATAAATATATTGCATGAAGAGACTCAAGAATTGATGGGAACAATAAAGTAGTTGATGAATCCACATGATGAGTGGGCCCTAGTTGATTGGACTGCCTCTAGTCAATGCACCATGAATACAAAGCATGTAGTTTATTTATGATACTAGTAATAATATTACTGTAATAATACCGGTGTACTATTTAGAGTATTTTGCAATTCCAACAAGACTTGTATGCGACAAATACGAATTGTGCTGGACCTTAAATAACATAACTTGCATGTTTGGAATGCGAGTCCTACATATCTTGTATATTGCAAGTGCGAGTTATATATTAATAAAAATGAACATCGAACATGCAATTTTGATAATTAAATTTAATAATGGTTTACTTTAATAATTAAATTTTAAAATATCTAAATTGAAAAAAAAATTCTATATATGTATGATAGATGCATATTATTTATAAAAAACTATAAGCATGTAAATATCTTAATAAGATATGATAAGAAAATAATATATTATAGGTTAATGTCAAATTTGGTATCTCAACTTTGCCCAAAAATTTAATTAAGCACATGAACTTTTGGAAGTTCAATTTCAGTACCTGAACAAACTTTTTGTAGTCATTTTTGGTACCTTCGTTAGCAGTGTTAACTTCGTTGCTGACATAACGTACGGACGAATCACATCGTGACACATGTCATCTGATGTGGCAAATTTTTTATTTCTTTAAACATATTTATTTCTTTGGTGACAACTTCTATTTTACTTTATTATAATGATAATATTTTAATTTTTAGATTAGAATTCCAAACAAGCCCAGTAACACTTGAGCCCAAAGACACTTAATGACTAGGCCTATAACTCACTCGCATCAGACTTGCTTATACTACCATCTCAGTTGTGTGTGGTCAAATTGCTTCTTATAAAGAAGACAAAAAACAAAAATTTTAGCAATGTAGGAGTGCCAACAATGCCCCGTATACCAACATGTTCTTAGGCATCAAATTAAACACCTCCTCTACATCATTCATACGCTACATTTCCAGTAAATTGTCAACAATACGTTCCATTTTGGGACATGCTTCACCAAAATCTCATTAAACACTCTTTGCGGAGCCTTGGGATCCCTGACATTTATATACCCTTTCATCAGTACTGTTTGCACACGTATATCTAAATCACACCTAGAACAGACTATCCAGCAATGAACCTAATGGATAAGCACATTAAACTTAATTTCCGAAAAGCTAAGATCACAATTGATATCGTGTACGCATTTAGCGCAACACCATTCCTCCTACTTTCTAGAAAACACCCGTAAATAGAGTCAAATTTTCTAGCTGAAGTGCTTACACACACACACAATAGTCCAAGCGCTTACTCAAGCGCCCCAGTCGAGTTGTTGTACATTGATCGGTTTCTAGTTGAGCGCCTGTTCAACAACCACATGCACCACCTCAACCTATGACAACTACCCCCGATATCCAAAACACGACCCAAAAGCACCCAAGACACCTACTACCACCATCGCCTCAGACCCACAACGACCACTAACTCAACGACCGTTGCTTACTCCACCTCCGATGAAAACATAAAACACTAAGCCAAAACCCACCATCGAATCACCATCTACCACCATCTCTATCACTTTCATACGCCAACCAACAACACCGAACTAAAACTTGAACTCTTAAACTCCATCAACTCATCTAATTCAAGAGCGAGAGAGAGAGATAGAGACGATCCACTATTACCCGTTTCCTTCGTCAATCCAATCTCACCCATTTCTAGATTTTCCCACATTGGAGGTGGCGAGATATGTTGTTATCGATGGTTAGAGTTGGTGCATGGGGTCGTGGAGATGATGGTTTCATGGTGATGTCAGGGGTGGTTTTGGATGTGAGTGGTTGAAGTCCTAGAAAGAGAGAGCCATCGAGGGGCATAGATAGAGCAAGTTAGGAGCTTGAAACTTTTAGAGAGAGAGAGAGATAGAGAAAGAAAGCTAAGGGAGCTAGAGGGAGAGAAGAAGAGAGAAGAAGAGAGAAAACGAGAGAGAGAGAGAGAGAGGTGAGAGCTTGGGGATGCCTTGTACTCATCGTATTTCATTAGATTTAACATTGATTTCTTGCCTCGTGAAGAAAGCTTCCACACTGATAGCCCAACATGGCTAATTTTTTATGAGTTAGAGTAGTATAAATTGTGTAAATGTAGGCAAGTAACCGAACTGGGAAGAAAGAATGGAGTTATGGGTATGGGCTAATGATGGTTTTCACAAAGTAAGCCCATGGCTTTTGAATTTTTGTCGGAATATTAATTATTATCATGGAAAAATAAATAGAAATAACAAGAAATTAAATAATATTAATCATAATAGAATAAAATATATTAATAAAAAAAATAAATTGAAAATAATAAATGTTCCACATCGAAAAGGAAAAATAAGATAAAAAATTATGTATGTGCCACATCAGATGACATGTGTCATGATGTGATGTCACGATGTGATTCTTTTGTACGTACGTCCATATCGGCAACGGAGTTAATACTGTTAATGGATGTACCAATAATAAGTACGAAAAGTACGTTCAGGTACTGAAATTGAACTTTCGAAAGTTCAGGTGCTTAATTGAATTTTTGGGCAAAGTTGAGGTACTAAATTTGACATTAACCCTATATTATATTACAATACAATAAATTATATATAGCAATATACCATTTTACCATCATAAAATCACATTTAAAACATGTGATTAAGACAAAACAAACTTCACATGTAAATTATGTGATTTATTTAAACTCCCACTGTTGCAAAATTGCATTTAAAATATGCAATCAATATACGTGCAAATTTTTGTTTAAACTTTCATGCATTTCCAATATGCGATTATTTTTTGCACATATTTATATTGTAGGTTGTATAAAGCAAGCCTATATCATATTTTCCATATGCAGTTTATATTAGAAAGTATAAATTGCATTGCAATAGTTGATGGTCAATTATGAAGTATAGTCTTCCTATGTGTAGTCTAACCCATTACGTGTTAAGGTCAACCCATTAGACCTAGACTTGACCTATAACGACTCAATTTAAGCCTTTGAGAGTACCGACTCTCCTCGCATGGGAAACTGATTTCCCGAATTATGTGTTGGGCGGACCCCAAGCTTGGTCACTCGGTATGTTCCCCAAAACTATTATTGATTCTGCTGAGGATGATGGCTAAATGTAGATTAGTGGCCAAGTCCTCTCATTCACAATCACCACCCTCAACTCCCTACTACTCCATGATCGTGTGACACACATAACTGCTAGGAGTGCTCATTTTAGAAAACATGTTCCCATGATAACCTCTATACTCTTTGATCTTTATACATTTGAGATGCAACCTAACTTAAGTATTAGAGTGGTTTTGTCAAACAACCCCCATGACACACCATTAATGGTGTCTTATTTTATAGGCTTAACTTACAAATCCAATTGTCTAGTCACATACTCAGCTTATCCTCTATCAGATTTGAACTAATGATGTTTGACATCATCTGATGAAAATGACTCTTGCAATGGTTTCCTTTTCTTACCTTCTCCTTTAGATAATTTGTTTTTCATTAACAAAGCTTTCAATTTTTTATATCGCTACGATCCGAAGGCAAGAAAGTGGCCTAATATCCTAATCCTCACATTTAGCAGACTTCATCTCGATTCCGTTAAACCCCCCAAGGACTTGTAGGTTCCCATGCATGCCTTAGTGGTTTTTTGTCCTTTGACTTCTTGCAAGATCATTGGTGGTTAGGTAACATAGAAAACATGTCGCATCTAATTATGAAACAAAATAATGAGTTAATAGATCTTGAATTAAGGACCAAAACTCTCTAACATTTGGAGAGCAGTGGAGAAATTCAACCATCTCATTCTCAAGCAATCAGCATCACAACAACCACTAGAGGCATGAAGCCAAATTACGTTTTGCAAGCCTAAGAAACATCTCGAATGTAGACCAACCATGGGTCTCCCACACCTATGTGTATTAGGAGCTAAAATTCCTTTGATGGTACCTATTGCTTCATGGACTCAAATTGATGATCCATCTCCTATTAATCTGGTCATGCACCAAGAAAATGTTTTGAGGAATTGACTCTTGAGAAGATGAAGAAGAAGTTCAAAAGGGGGTATCACGCCTCAAAGGGTATCATAAACGTAATAGTCTGCCGCATGCTAAACAAGACTTAGGAATCACTACCACAGTCATTCAAAAGTCTTGTATTAGATGCAAGGCGTTACCTTACGACAATAGAATACATATGCAATTGGAGATAGATATTTTAACTTAATAGAATAAGCATAAAAATATAAACCACAGATATCTTAGGATAATTTACAAGATACTAAGGGGCATTCCCCTTAAAATAATAAGTCTAGATATTTTTTTTTTTTTAATAACAACCTGAGCGTTTAAGGTTTCCTATGAAAGTCTATACAAAGCTAATCATAAACTTCTAAGGGAAAATTCCTAACTTCGCATTACTTGATTTGGCCAAGTCCGGGGATGCAACCATATGTATGGGAACAACATCAAAAAGAAGCTAAAGGGATATAACCTATGTTAGCTTAGTGAGCTTCACTTCCAAAATTAAATACTCGATCCAACAATGAGACAAGCAAGTTGTATTAAACAATCATATGAAATGCACAAGAACACGAGCATACAATACATAAGACTTTTCAAGAGTCCTATGTCAAATGGATTTACGCCTTCATTCGGGATTATGTTTCAGGCCCATGCGACTATATATTTCAATGCTTCCCTCATTTATTTAGTGGTTATTTCAGGTGCCCATCACTCGTTAACTATGTAGTTGATTCAAGTGCTTACTCCACTTTCATTTTAATGCAACCTCGTGTCGATAATCCGAGTTTTAGGCCCACCCGTTTCTAGCTATCATGCCTTTTTTCTACAAAGGTATAACAACGAATGTAATGTGACTCGATATATGTTATGCATGGACAATTTAGTTATATGGTCATGGCATATTATTTAAGAGAATTATAGGCGATCATAATTCTATACTAAATCATACAATTATTTATAACAATTCACATTTTGATATTCTTATCATCAATTCAACCAAATAAAATTCACATACGCATTTCGATTTTTATCTTGTCCTAATTCTAATGCCGCTAACATTACAAGCAAAATCATAAACATATAATTTAAGAAAAGTGAACTCACTTGACCATGGACACCGGTCTCTAGTAGTAGCAATCCAAAGACAAGGATTCTTCTGATTTAAGGTCACCTAAACGAAAGAAATACCCAAATGAGTATTTAAACCATAATTAATTCCAACCTATTAAATAAAAACTCTTAAGTTGGTAATTTTCGTGGTAGATGGAAATCCCAACTTAAATAGCCATAACTTGGTCATTTTAACTCGGAATTTTGCAAATAAGCTATCGATTTCTATTTACTTCGAAAGATCTACCTATTTATGATGTTATTCCAAGTTTTGAAAACTTTTAAGTCTTGGAAATCTGGATTAGATCTGATCTGTAGCTAAAAATTGTATTTCGAAATTGTTTTGTGAAATTTGCATTGTTCCTACTAAGTATATTATATGTGCATGCAATATCTACAAGTTATTATCATGAATAACATGATATGAGCTATCTATATATATATCCTTAATGATTTTTGGTTAAAAAGAATATTTGGAAGATCATCCATATTTTTACTAAGATAAGTCTTGATGACCTATGCCTAATACCTTCATTATCTTAATAAAATTATTCATTTAGGAGTTGGAAGATAGATGTTTAAATAAGGGTTTTGCTTAGTTACGAATTTTATAAAATTTGAAGGAATGAGAATCCTGTTTGATCCATGTTTTGAAACCTTTATTTTGTTTTAGGATTATACTTTGATAAAATCTATTTACTCTTATTAAAATCAAGTTTTTATTATATCTATTCCCTAAGGCTCCTTTTTTCTATTAAAATCCTCATTTTGGCATTTGGAAATAGGTGTTAAATGGGGGTCATTTCTAGATCCGAATTTTGAAACTTGTGTTTGAGGTTATTTCTTGTGTAAAACTCATTCAATCTTTCTAAAATTAAGTCCTAATTAAACCTACTCCCTAAGACTCCCATTTCTTCAATAAAACTCTTGTTTTAGGGTTGGAAAATAGGTGTTTACTTGGCATTTCACCCTAGTTACGAATTTCAAGTTTTTATTTGGGTTGAAACAAGTTCTAACTTATATTTTATAACCTTTTTCTTATTTTGAAAATTTCTCTTAGTAAAACTAAGCTTAACTTATCAAAATCATTTCTTTATATTCCCTAAGCTCTTCATATTGAATGTAAAAACTTCATTTTGAAGTTGGAAAATAGGTTTCCTAAATAGTTGTTCCTCAAATCCGAATTTCAAAAATTATTTTTTTTTGTTGAAACTAAAATAGATCTCGAACTTTTTAACATATTCTCATTATTATCATGCTCCTACAAGTCTTTTATGTACATAAGACAAAAATTTATGGCATTTATGGACTCAAAACAATAGATCTACTATATTATTCATCCATGGATGCAAATGTACTATAAAAATTATGTAGATGAGGTTAAAGAGAGAATATATGCACAAAATATCAATAAGAACAACATCTAGCAATAATATGGCAAAATAATAGTAAAACAACTTAAATATAGAGATCCACATCATTATGATGGAGAATATCATGCTTAAGTGTTTTCACATCCCTAGCATAAAGCTCATAAGGATTTTAGTGGAACCATACATGTATGATTTTGCCATTACATGTTTTATTGTGATAGGGTTTAGATCTATTACCTAGGAAGTGTTTTGGAATAAGAAACTTAAAGGATAAAAAGTTGTGTGTGTGTGTGTGTGTGTGTGGGAGAGGGTTACGGCAAAGAGAGGGAAGAGAGGGAGAGAAAACTTTTTCCAAAATTTTGAATTTATGAGAAAAGAGAGAAAGTGAAAAAGTAAAAGTATAAAGGTGTTTACATAGGAAATGGAATTAGGTTTTGTTGGATTACTAATGAAGAAAAATTAAAACAAATGGAAGAGAGGACAAGGGGAGGGGCGTCGGTTTGGGTTAAAGGAGAGAGAGATGTGAGTTGTGAGATATTTGTTTTGTGTAATAAAATTCAAATTTATAAGTAATTTACGTAGTAAAATGTATTGGAAAAGTAAATGTAAAGAAAATGATGTAAGATTGTAAGAATAGAGTATGGGTGGTTGTATTTGGTGAATAGTGTGATAGAAATAAAAAAGTAGATTAGATAATTAAATTACTAGTAGTAATGAAAATATGATAAAAGCTATAACTGTAGTTTTTATAATCCGAAAAATTCTTATAATTATATTTTTGAATTCCTTATTAAATTCCGGTTCTAAAGAGTCATATATACTATTTTTCCATTTCCGAGTCCCAGGGAACGATTTTCGAGAACAAATTCCTATCGGGTTTGAAGCGAATGAATTTATCTGAAATATGATTTTTTTTATGTTTTGGTATATTATTAAGGCCTATAATCTAAAGTTAACTCATTTTTATTGTTCGGGGTTTCGTCCTTAGTATTGCCGGACTTAGGGTTCCAAGGTCCAAACTAGCCTTAGGGTATTCTTTTAGGGTTCCAATTTTTTGGTTTCGATTCCTAATCCGAGTTCGATTTGCTAAGAAAACAAGGGCATATAGGGGGTGTGAAATCAAAGAGAGAAAAAAGGGTGCTCAATCTTTGAAGACATCTTTGTTGATGTCAAACTCCCTTTAGCATAGTCTATTATGGAAGAGCCTTTTCTTGCAGGCATAAAGTTGTCCACATTTAAGATGTACAATGGGATCGCTGATCTAAATGAACACTTGTGACAATACAAAGATTGGATGTTGATCTTCTGCTTTAATGATGCAATCTTATGTAAAATGCTTCTATGAACACTGAGAAAGTGGCTCGAAGTTGGTATAATCAATTACCCATTGGGTCCATCATTAATTTTGAAGAGTTGGCGATTGCATTCAAAACCCATTTCATAATTGGCTGTTCACCTGGAAAAGGACACCTTCTCTCTCTCTCTCTCTGCCTCTTATCAAGCAAAGGATGGATCTAGTCCTTTAGGGACTATGTGACTCGATTCAATCAAGTAGTGATGCAAACTAACTATTTGGATCTTAGCATTGCAGTAAGGAGGCAATTTAAGAAGTTTGCCAAAATGAAAACCTTTTTCATTCCCTTGCTTAGAACAAGTCGAAGACTTTGGAAGAATTCTAAAAGAAAGCTAATAAATATATTCGGTGAGAGGACTTTATTCTCGCTTTGAATGAAACTGAGAAGTTAAATTGAGACTGATGAGAAGACAATCAAGATAAAGGATTTGTTAAGGACTTCTTAGGCCTTCCAAGAGATCAAGATGATCTTTAACTCGAAATGGAAAGGACCAATGGAAGAGAAGGTTTTTTATTCCATTTTTATTTTACTCAGTCAGCCGTAGGAAGAGATATTTTGAAAGGAATCTTGCATGAATCTAATTGAATGAAAGGAGATCTAGCTTTGCGAGATGGAAGCAAATATTGTGATTACCATAGCAATGTAGGTCACAATACCAATGACTGTATACAGTTAAAGGCTACTATCGAGCCCGAATTTTGCTTCTATTCTCCTAAAGGTCCTGATCCATATCAAACCCGGCTCATTTGGCATGGATCATTGGACAAAGAACCAATAGGGTTTCTAAAAAAGCCCAGTTTTTGAAAATTAATTGACTAAAGTTACCACCGGCTAAAACTGGAAAAAAGGGTAAACCAGAAACCAAATGGATGGTTTGGTTTCTAGTTGGTTATTGATCCATGAAAAACCATAAATTAATATTGATCTAAAAAAAATCATCATTCTAAAATTACATCCCAACATTTTTATTTACTAATTATAATAAATTCTATATCTTAAACTTTTATTTACCTAAATATCATATTAATATAGCATGCATATCACACACACACACCTTTTTTTTTTTTTTGGTTTTCGTTTTTTGTACTATTTTCTGGTATAATAATAATAATAATAATACTCAAATTTGGTAACAAAAGCAAACAAAATTCTGTTTGATGGGATTTGAACCTGGTGAGTTGGAATTGGATTCACGCGTGGGTTAACGGGTTCGGGGTAGGATCGGATTGCTACTTGGCTTGGATTTGCGCGTGGATTTCTAGATGGATTCTGGTCGCAGCGGTGATTAGTTTGTGGTCGGAGCTAGGTGGTGGTGGTTCAATTAGTGATTTTGGATTCGTGGCGGTCTTCTGGCTTCGTCAAATGCTAGGATGGTGGGTTATGTGGTGGAGGTTGATGACTAGTTTCGTGGTGGTTGGTGGCTGAAGATGGTCGAAGATGGTTAGGAGCGGTGACTAGAGTGGTCAGGTTCGCAAGTGATGGCGGAGAAATGGTAGGGGTTTTCGAAGACGAGAGAGGATTAGGGAAAACGGATGCAACTGCGGTAGATGTGGTGGTTGCAATGGGTTACGAAATGGCTTCTGGGTTCGATTCTAGGTTTGGATTGGGTTGCTATGTTACTAGGTATTGGTTCATGAAAAAGAGAGATCGAGTTCGAGAGGAGTTCTTCATCTTCTGAGATTTTTAGTATTGGTCGCATTTTATAGGAGCAAACGAGGAAGGCCGAGGGGCGAACGCACAACCATTAAAGGCCGTTATGGATTTGAAAAGATTAGAGGTTACCGAACATGGGGAGTCGAGGAGTTACGAACTCGATTCGACTTTGCGTATGGAAAGCCAAAAGGCTTGATTCTAAAAGCTTTAATCATTTTAGAGCTATTAAGGACTAAAAACGAGCCCAAAACGATCTCGACTCATGTTCGTTCGAGCTCGAGAATTGCAAAAATGGTGGACGGAGAAATGGGGAAGACGATGTGCACGCAGGCATCGGTTTTTGACCCAAATGGGTCTTTTCTTTATTATTTCGCCGGAAATGGGGTTGGGGGGGGGGGGGGGGGGGGGGGGGGGGGGGGGGGGGGGGGAGGGAATATTCCAGGGGGGGGTTGGTGAAGACGCTGTCTGGGACAGCGCCTCTGGGGGAAGGGGAAGACGCCGTTGTAAACGGCGCCTTTGAGCCGCGATCCACGCTGTAGGCGCCGTTTACAACGGCGCCTTTGGGGCATGCAGTAGGCGCCGTTACAACGGCGCCTTTAGGGTATAAAAACCCAAACACGAACCTGCAGCCCCATTTCCCCTTCCTCTCTTCCTCTCTCTCTTCCTCTCTTCCTCTCATTGTCCCTCCGCCGGTCAGTGCCCATTCCGCCACAAAATCTCCGTTTGAAGCCGTTTTTTGTGCAAATTAAGCTCTCTAATCTCAGGTAAGTTCATCATTTATCAATATAGTGTAATTTTTTTGGTGTTAAAATCATGTAAATGGACTTGTATGTGGTTGAGAAATTTTGTCAGATCTGGAATATTTAGCGAATGTTTCTGAGATATGAAGTGTTGTAGGAGTAGTATATAGTGTATATGTGAAATTTGTGGAATTGCATTGGCCTGATCTGAGGAGTTTTCATGGAGAATTTTTCATGCATATAAGGTGTTCGATGAAATGCTTCAATAGCTTAAGTTGAGGATTATGATGTTTATATGAACATGAGTGATGAGGGATATTTAGCGAATGTATGTGGCTGAGAAATTTTTCACAATTTCGGTGTTAAAATCATGAAAAATGGACTTGTATGTGGTTGAGAAATTTTGTCAGATCTGGAATATTTAGCGAATGTTGCTGAGTTATGAAGTGTTGTAGGAGTAGTATATAGTGTATATGTGAAATTTGCGGAATTGCATTGGCTGATGTAAGGAGTTTTCATGGAGAATTTTTTCATGCATATAAGGTGTTTCAATAGCTTAAGTTGAGGATTATGATGTTTATATGAACATGAGTGATAAGGAATGTGATTATACGTGAGTTTGTTTGTCTTTAGTGAATAATGTAGATCGGTAAAGTTGTGTAGGAGTACGTATGCGAATGATTAAAAGTCGTGTAGGAGTAGTGATGGGAAGCATTTTTTAGTGGTGAAGTGGTGTAGAAGATATCGGTTTTTGACTCATGTTGTTGAATTAAAATGTGAGTGAATGCTGTTTGAAGTGTTGTGTTAACATTTGAGTTTGCTGTGGATAGGTTTTGGAATGGCTAATTATGTAAGGTTCATTGTTTATGCTCATGGCAACATAGTGGATGGAAATTTTGGGCCACAATATGACAGGCCGCCCATCGGGAAGGTGAAGGTTAGGGTGGGTGCCAACTTTGAAAATTTTAAGGCTATCATTTGTGGCAAGATAGGTGTGGATTGTAATCACAGTGATGTGGAGATAATACACAGACACGCACATTATATGAGTCATGGGGTTGTGTATATGTTGATGCCAATTGCAGATGATGACAGTTGTGAGGATCTGATTTCGCTTGCTGTTGAGTTGGGTGCTAGGCTGATTCAGGAAATATTTGTGAAGATCACTGATCGAGCTGTGACTCATGAAAATGTTGCTCATGCTCCATATGAGTTGAATGAACAACATTGTGACATGTTTGGTGGTCAGCAGTTTCAATTGCAGCTTGGTTCGTCTTCGAATATTCGCGCACAGAATGAAGGAGCTGTGCCAGCTTCGCCCATGCACTGTGAACAATATGAACCCATGCCATTTGATGAGACACTGTCAGAATTTGAGAATAGAGTAGCACAGGAAGTGGCACCAGTGTTTGCTACCGGGATAGAAGATGATCACTCTGATGGCGGTTTTGATGTTGATGAAAATGGGGATACAATCGAAGATGAGGTAGACGAGGAGGATGACAATACAGTAGGAGAGGAAGTTCAAAGGGGAAACGTTGCAGGTGTTGCTGGCCCACATAGTTCACTGCCACGAGATACAATGTCAAGTCAAGCTTCGGTAAGAGACTCAATTCCCTATTTCAATGTAGGTGGAGGCGGTGATGGCTATGTGACATTTGAAGATGAAATCGATGCTATGTCTGCAAATATTTGTGATAGTCAAGAATTAGTGAAGGGGATGATGTTCAAGACAAAGAGTGATCTAATTGAGACTGTGAAAGCTGCTCACATTAGAACACACTGCAATTTCCGAGTTGATGAGTCCAAGAAAAATTTGTGGATTGCTCATTGCAGTAAAAGTGATCAAGGTTGTCCGTGGCGGATACGAGCTTGTTTGAAAAAACTAGAAGGACTTTTTGTAATCACCAAGCTTGATGGTCCCCATTGTTGCACTAATCCGTTACTTGGACAGGACCATTCACAGATAGACTCGAATATCCTTGCTCGAGAGTTTATCAGTTTTGTCCGGAATAATCCAGATTGCAAAGCAAAGGAGCTCGAGTCTCACTGTTTGGCGGTATATGGGTATATGGTTTCTCGCAGAAGGATTTGGGAAGGAAAGAAAAAAGCAATTGCTATGGTTTATGGTGACTGGGTCAAATCTTACAATGAACTTCCAAAGCTTTTCAATGCAATCAAGTCAAGTAATCCGGGGTCGATGGTAGAGTGGGGGTGGACAAGATCACCTATACCCGAGGAGGCGCATTTTAAGTGGGTTTTCTGGACCTTTGGTCCTTCAGTTGAGGCCTTTAAGCATTGCAGGCCTGTTATTAGTGTTGATGGTACGTTTCTATACGGTAAATACAAGCATGTGTTACTCGTGGCATGTGGTGTAGATGGAGACAATCACATCTTACCATTAGCGTTCTGTCTGGCTCCATCTGAGTCCAAAGAAGCATGGTCATGGTTTTTGAGGAAGTTGAAACGAGGGGTTATAGGACACAGGGGAGAAGAGACCGTATGCATCATCTCAGACAGGGGGGCTGGTATTATTGGGGCTGTTGCGGATGGATCAAATGGGTGGCAACCTCCCTTTGCGGTGCATCGATTTTGCGTACGGCATATTGCCAGCAACTTCAACAAAGTTTATAAGAATCAAAGGTGCAAAAACTTAGTGACATATGCTGCATTTCAGGCTCAGGCGCGAAAATTCGAGAAGTCTATGGAGCTTGTGAAGAATATTGATGAAGAAGCAGTAGAGTGGTTCAATCAAGTACATTCAAATGGAGATATGATCCTACCTAAGGAGTCTTGGACCCTTGCATTTGATGGATGTTACCGTTTTGGGTACATGACTACAAATATGTCAGAAACATACAATTCTGTCATCAAGGGAGCTAGAGGATTACCTGTATGTGGGCTGGTGAAAAAAATCTTTTACAACTGTGTCATGTATTGGGAGGAAAGACTGTCTGCAGCGAGGAATGCCATTATGGGCGGCGAGGTTTTCACATCCTATGCGAAGAAGAAGATAGATTTATGGGCTTCACGGGCTACTTCACATCAAGTAACTCGATTTAATAGAGGTACTGGATTGTTCGAGGTACGTACGGGTACTCGCCGGGAGAAAGGTCGCTTGAAACGTGGTGGTAGAACACATAAGGTTGACTTTTCGCAACTTTCATGCACATGCAACAAATGGCAAATATACCGACTGCCATGTTCCCATGCAATGGCAGCTGCCGGATTTGCTAATGTGGATTGGACTTCCTTGGTCGGCCCATGGTATAGGTGGACGAATGAAGTCCAATGTTACGAATCTCATTTCTATCCAATTGGAGATGAACTCGATTGGCCATCCCCAGCCAACTTCCCTTGCCTTATTCCTGATCCCGCGAGTGCAAGGGGAAAAGGAAAACCTAGGTCAAAGCGATATACTATGGAAATGGATTGGAGAGAACGGCCCGATAGAGTAACCTGTGGCCTATGTAGACGGGATGGTCACAATAGGAGGAGTTGTCCAGACAGAGTAGGACAAAGTTCGTCAAGGTTTGGTGATATCGTTGTTTGAATTTGTCGAATGTTGTTTCATTTTCGATTTTGTAGTTATCATATTTTAATCACATTTTCTCATATCATGTAATCTCACTTCCTTCTTACATGCAGGGTAGATGGAGCCAGGCCCCATAGATGATTCGGTACTTTCCCAGCAGGGCAGACATCGTTCCTCAGCTGTTTGGTTGGATGAGGTACCAAATCACATACTGCACTTCCATTTTAAGCTTTGTGGATACATAATATAAACATGGGTAATAACGTTTCATTTAATTCTTCCAGGCATCCGCTACAGCGCTCCTTGTTAGGCGTAGGGAACCGACCTCCAGGCACGACCAGGTTGGACGTCCTATAGACGAGCGCATATTGCCTTATCTGGAGCAGGCTGGATTCATTGGTCTTGCACGTCTCCCCTATATTCAGCTCGATTGGCATCTCATTTCTGCATTGGTGGAGAGATGGCGTCCAGAGACTCACACCTTCCACTTGCCGCATGGGGAGATGACCATCACGTTACAGGATGTGGAGGTCCAGTTAGGACTGCCAGTACATGGCTTACCAGTAGTTGGTAGCACATCTATTGCTACCGGGTGGCAGTCAGAGTGCATGAGGCTGCTAGGGGCTTACCCACAGGGTGGTACTTCTCGTGGAGGTCGGCTAAGCCTTACTTGGCTACGGTCACATTTTGCCCATTTACCGGATGATGCACCGGAGGAGCAGATCATCAGGCATGCTCGTGCTTACATTTTGCAGCTTATGGGTGGGTGTATATTTGCAGATAAATCTGGTTCACTAGTACACTCTATGTTCCTGCCATTGTTAGAGGACTTCGCTCAGGCGGGCCAGTACAGCTGGGGTAGTGCTTGCCTTAGCTGGTTATATCGGCAGCTTTGTCGTGCTTCTCTCGAGGGTGTGGAGCAGATTGGTGGAGCGCTTGTGCTATTGCAGGTGTGGGCATGGGATCGCTTCCCTGTTATAGCACCTCGAGCACGTTTTGGTCTACCGTTGCATGCTGCAGCCCCTTGCTGCACGATGGTCGATCATCGGGACACTACTCGTCACCCATCTCACGTCATCTCAGCTTATAGGGAGGCGTTTGACATGATAGGGTCCGAACAGGTATAAATCCTTTCGCATTCACCCAAAAACTTACATAAGTATTATTGTTTCTTTGTGTAACGAGTTTTGTTTTATGGCACAGATTGTTTGGCTCCCTTACACAGATGACATCCTCCATAGACTTCCACCATACTGTCGTCAGGGTATGGATGTCTGGACAGCCCGGGTCCCCCTCATTTGCTTTTCATACATCGAGTGGTATTTCCCAGATCGTGTCATTCGACAGTTTGGGGGTTACCAGACAGTTCCACCTGGATGTAACACGGATAGGGACCTCCATAAGATAGATTTGAGGGGGCGGGTCGACACTAATTGGATTGTTCATCACGCTGTGTATCATGAAATGTGGAATGAGAGGCATGATCGCCTGGTCGATGTTGACCTTCCATTCGGGGTCGACCCTGAGTACTTGCGTTGGTTTAGACGTGTCACCAGGAGATATATTAGCCATACTGGTGCTATGGTCGGTGGTTTGGTGAGATATAGATATTATATTTCATTTCTCATATATAAAGATATGCAAATGCGAATCTTACTTTCTCCATTATTGCAGGCCGATCGATTTAGGAGGATCAGGATGACTTCTGATATAGCAGAAGCTCATTCCATTGCAGATGAGGCCATACAGACTGTAGATGAGCATGGTGTTATCGACCATCTTTATCCTGAGTCTCGGTACACGCACCCGAGGTTGAAGCTGTAGAGGATGACATGGAGCATGATCAGCAGCAGTACCAGACTGTTCGTCATGCTCCATCACTAGCTCGATCCACATCTACAGTTATCAGGGGACGCCATAGCACCTCATCATTGCCTTCCTACTATACTCCATACAGCGAGGTTGGCTCTTCATCTCATCAGCCTCCACCACCGCCGCAGAAGAGGCGTCCTGTACCTCCACCTGATGATGCCGATATGGGTGAGGGAGTTACACAGTTATCACAGCATAGGAGATCCTTCCATGCCTCCCTGTTCCTCCACCAGATTTCAGTGCATCACCTACTGAGGACGCTGATCCTCCTGAGCCAGCACCTGCACAGCGCGGTGCACGATCCATATTGTCTAGGATCTCTAGGAGCGTACGGAGGCCCCTAGGAGGAGATAGCGTTATATTTTCCTACTTTGTATTTGCTTTTCATTAAAACTATTAAACTCATATGTATTTATGGCATGTAATTATATTTTTTTATCTTAGTTCTGTTCTCATTGAATGTTGCTTCTGGACGTTTGGGGTGTTGAACTAAGTTTGCAGGATTGAGCTGTTCGATGTGTTGTTGTTGGTGTTACAATTTCTGTGATTTGGGTGTTCGAATTATTTCTGTGGAGTCAGGGAGATAGTATTGGTGTAATTTTTGCAGGTTGAAAATCTTCGGTTATACATTTTTATTGTTTTACTGCTTATAGTTCACAGTGGTTGTATATCGGGCTTTTTGGCAGGTCAAGGGGGATGCGGGGGGGAGGGGGGGTGAGGGTTGAAGGCGCGTTACTAAAAGCGCCTTCTCAGTTTGCACTGAAGGCGCGTTAGAAACGGCGCCTTCTCCTATAACACTAAAGGCGCCGTTTGTAACGGCGCCTTCCTTGCAATCATGAAGGCGCTGTGAGACAGCGCCTTCACCCAGATCTGGAATATCTTTCCAGATTGTCCCATTTTTCAAAATTTTGAAAACGGACCATTTTCGCCAAAAAAACTGCAGGCATCATCCAGGAGCGTGGGAGCCTCGCTGCATCTAGAGCCGTGCAAACAAGCCATGGCCAGACTATTTACCTTTAAAAAAAGCAGGTTAGGGTTAGCTTTTTTTTAGCCCATTTAAAAGCGAACCAAAAAATGGCCCATTTTACCTTGTAATAAAATAAAAAAAGTTAAAGCTTAAAAGTGCTAAAAAAAAAAAAAAATAAAAATAAAAATAACAAATTAAATCTGGAAAAAAATATATCAAAACAAATTTGTTTTTTCTTTTCATGATAATACTACACTACCAACATAAAGCAATAAAGGAGAGGACATATATAGACACATACACACACCTCTACCAAAACCCTATGTCTTTAATCTATCGTCCAGCACCGCAGTTTGATTTACCATAGTGTTTCAGCTCTGCCCAAGCTCTGTTACTAACCATAAAAGTAGGGGTGTTTTGCTGCGGAGTTTAGTTGTGAAAGTCGAGTCAAGTTTAAGAAATGTTAATTTTCTCTATGCAAGAATTGAGAAACAAATGGCAAAAAAAAAAAAAAATGAAGGAGAACTAACCTTGGGCAAGTAAACGATATTTTTGAAAATTTTCTAAGCTCATAATTATACATTAGATATTATACATATATCATATTACTTTGATGTGTATTTAAAATATAAAAAATTGAATCATAAACTAACCTAACTACAATTAATATGATTTCATTTGAAAAAAAAAAGTTTTTAAACCAAACCAAATATACAATAATCTAAATGAAAAAACTAAATGGAATGAAAAAAATTGAGTATATTATGTAAAGTGTGAATATATATTTATATTATATTTCTTCTATAAAATAATATGTAAAATTATTTTTACTATATTATATAAATGTAATGACTAACCATAGGGCTGGCCGTTTAACCCACAGGCCAAAGATGGCCGGGCTAAGGCCAAGAAATTCTTGCCTGTTTATTAAAGGGGTTGAGGTTTCTTAGCCCATTTAGCCAGGGGGCTAAAGCAGGTCGGCCCAGCTTGGCCTATTTAGCCCATTTGCTCAGCTCTAGCTGCATGCACCAAAATTAAATCCTCCCCTTCTAGTTCACATGGATCGAAACTTGGCCTTCTCCTCATCCTTCCAATGCCTTACCGAATTGAGCCATTTGGCTTTTCAGTAATATTGCCCACTAAAAATAAATTTAAACCATTTGAACTAGGTTAATTATAAAAATAAGCCAAAACTAAATACAGATCCAAGATCCAACATGATTTATAAATTAAACCCAAAACACCATAAAATCAATAATAAGCCCAAAATGATTTTCTCTTTTTCTTTTTTTTTTTTTTAATTCTAGAAAGCTTATTTACTAAAAAGATGGTTTTTTTTAATCTTTTAATTTTTTAAAATTTAATTTAATTTAATTAATTAATTTTTTTCTTTTTAACTTCGTAATTTTTATCCTTTTTTTGTTAATTTTTTAACTTGGCATAATTTTAAATTTTTATTGTATTTTCTATATTTTTAGAACTTTTATGATTTTTGAATTTGTCATTTTTTTTAATTTTCTAAAAGGGAGCAAAAATTGGGTGTCGATAGCTGTCCCTCTTTATAGTGGAGTTTGTTTGGACAAAACTTCACAATAAAGAAAAAAAGAGACACCATTTTTGCCCGAAACCTGCACTTGGAAGATCAGACTGCAAAACTCCGCCTTGACAAGGAAGGGTTTTTGGAAACTTTATATCCCGAGGAGATTATTTTTTTGTGCCCTGTTAAGTGAGGATAAAGAATATACACCTCAAAGGGAAAATGTTTAGTACCCTAAAGGGAAAAATTATTTTGTATCCTAAAGGGAACGATTTTGTACCCTAAAAGGAAAAGATTTGCACTTCAAAGGGAAAGATTTTGCACTCCTAAGGAAAGATTTTTTAAGGCACTTCAAGAAAAAGGACATATCGGAGACCACACATAAGCAATCTTGTTAAAAGAAATTTGTTATTTTATTATGATTCCACTGGGGAAGATTGTCTTGAAAGCTTTGCAAATTCCATTCACTAAGGATGTATTTTCACTGAACTTTATTGAATCATGTTATCTCACTGGGGATATAAGGCAACATTCATTGGGGAGACTAAATTCATGCAATGGGATAGAGTTCCGTGTACTTACCTAGATAGGGGATATTGTGTCCATTCTAGTTGTTCTTATTAATCTTGCAATAATCACTTGGAGGTTAAATTCCAATCTAATTGGGTATCAACAAAGTGACTCGAGATTCTTAACATTAACTTGAATTACATCCTTTCAGCACCAAGCTAAATGTCGTTTCCTTGATTTGGACTTCACTTACTTTCAACTTCAAGCATTTCAATTATAACAAGCTTAACAATCGTTTTAATTCGCTTACAAGGGCTGGATGATGTTTTGGAACTGGTAATTCAACATATCTAAAATGATCTTCACCTTTTCTTATCTTAGAGGTGCAACAGGTCTGACACCTTCTAATCTTTTCAGCTGCACTTGAATATTTTTTTTTCCATTCTTTTCATCATGAGCACTTGTAGGGATTTGTTGCAAATCATGCTGCTTAGATTGTTCTAAAAATTCTATATCAAATGTCTATTTAGTCAGATTAGCACTGTCACTTTGCAGGTGACTCTATTGGGGAGAGTATTCTTTTTCATAACTGGCAATGAGAGGGGTTAGTCCATGCCACAATAAAAGTCCCTTTTCGAGATAAGAAGCCTAAGTAAAGTAGAGTCGTGCAGAAAGCATACGTATGTGAGGTTTTGTGAGAGTGAGATTTTGTGAGGATTTTTAACTTTGAAGAGTGGATCATCTTACTAGGAGGAAGAAGGAGGTAAGATGGTCCATCGCCATTAGTCCTTTCTTGATGTGGTTTTCATTCATGACTTATAAGAATGTAATAGCAAGGAGACAGACCGCTAGAACATCATTATATTCTATTTAAGGATAATAAAGCTTCACAGCATCTGCATTTGTAGGCTCTCTTAGAGTTAACCCATCCATTTCAGCTAATATCAATGTGCCTCCCGTGGACTATGTAGGTCTTGCATAATTTGGAGTGAACTTCCCCCTAGGATCATGAGCATTTGGCAGCACTTTATGAAGAACTAGGTCTCCAACTTAGAAATTGTTGGGTCACAGTTTCTCGTTGAATGAATGGGTAATTCTATTTTGATAGCATTGACCATGGGAAATTGCTCGTAATCTTTGTTTGTCCAGTAAATTGAGTTGTTCTATTCTTCTTTGGACCCATTCCGCTTCATCTAATTGAGTTTCAGAGAGTATCGAAAGGGGTGGTATTTCTACTTCAACTGGAAGGATTGCTTCGATTTTATATATATGGGAGTACAGGGTTGCTTTGGTTGATACTCGGATTGTATCTGTATGCCATTAATGCAAACAGGAGCATCTCATGCCAATCTTTGTAGGTCACTGCCATCTTTTCAGTAATTTTCTTGGTGTTCTTGTTAGTTGCTTTAATTGCCCCATTCATTTGTGGGCGATATGGGGTAGAATTCTTGTGGAGTACCTTTAATTGTTGACAAATCTCATTGATCGGCTTATTGTTCAAGTTGGTTCCATTGTCAGTAAAGATGATTTCAGGTACTCCATAGCGGGAAATAATGTCTCTTTTGAGGAACTTGGCAACCACATGCTTGGTGACATTTGCAGGGAGGTAGCTTCTACCCATTTGGTGAAGTAGTCAATAGCAACCAAAATGAACCTATGCCCATAAGAAGCTTTCGGGGTAATAGGCCTAATTATGTCAATGCCACACATGGAAAAAGGCCAAGGAGACGACAAAGTGTGTAATTCTTGAGGAGGTGCATTCTTTTGATTTGCATAGATTTGGCATGAGTGGCAACGTCTAACATACTTGATATAGTACGATTGATGGTTAACCAATAATATCCCATTCTCATTATTTTTCAGGCCAAAGTATGACCGTTCATGTGAGGACCACAAAACCCTTCATGAACTTCTTGCATGAGTTTCCTTGCTTCTTCCTTATTCACACACTTAAGGAGTGTAGTGTCAAATGATCTGTGGTAAAGAGTGTTTCTACTAATGAGAAAGTTGCTAGCTAGTATCCTTAGAGTTTTTCTATCATTCTTGGTTGCCCCATTGGGAACTGTCCATTTTGGAGGAAGTTCTTAATATCTTGATACCATGGGGATTGACTTTGAGTTGACTCAATTTGGAGATAAAATGCTGGTCGCCTTTCAATTTCAATTTTTAGAAGCTGTATCCTCATCCCATCAGTGACTTTAATCAGGGAGGCCAAAGTTGCTAATGCATTGTAAATTGATTTTGAATCCTTGGTATATACTGGAAGGAGATGCTTTTAAATCCTTTGATCAATTCTTTCAAGTGTTGGTGATATGGCACTAACTTTGGGTCTTTTGTTTGGTACTCGCCCATAGTTTGTAGAAAAATGAGAGCTAAATCCCCATACACCTCTAACTGTTCAATTTCCAATTCTAGTGCGATTTTTAGGCTAAGGATATAGGCTTCACATTCGTCAATGTTATTGGTGTAGGGGAACATCAACTTAGTAGCTACAGGGAAATGCTCTTCTTCGGAGGAGATCAATACTGCCTTAATCCCACGCCATAAACATTTGCGGCTCCATCAAAGTATATTTTCCAACTTGTCGAACTATCAACTTTTGTTTCGCTTTGAGTAACTAACACTTGCTCATTAGGGGAACTATATTGCAGTTTCAAGTGTTACCTCTTCTATTGCAACTCAGCTAATTAATCAGCGATTGCCTATCCCTTTACTTTTTTGTGTGACATATGTGATGTCATATTCGATAATAGCATTAGCCATTTGGAAATCCTCCCAATTATAGTGGGTTTTTTCGATAAGTATCTCAACGGGTCGTGCTTAGTCAATAACTTGATCAATAGTACAGAGTGTATTGACGGAGTGTGTGCATGATCGAGACTAGGGCACAACAGGTCCTTTCAACTTCAGATTATTTCTATTTTCCTGGGGTAAATTTCTTACTGAGATAATACATGGCATGTTCTTTCCTGTTTTCACCTTTTTGCCTCAGCATACAACCCATTCATTTTGGGAGAACTGTGAGATACAATATCAAGAGTTTTCTTGGTTTAGGGGATACCAGGATAGGAGTGTTCATCATATATTCTTTGATTTGCTAGAAGACTTGCTCACACTCATCATCTATTTGATAGTTGCGTTCTTCTTTAATAATGTGAACCGGGGCTTACACCAGTTTGTAAGCTGAGATATAAATCTAGCAATATAATTTAACCTTCTAGGTAAACCTCTAACTTCTTTCAGAGTTCTTGGTGATCGCATCTTTAGAATGGATTTTATTTTGTCAGGATTTGTTTCATTTCCTCTTTTACTGACTATGAATCCAAGAAGTTTTCTTGAGGACGCCCCAAAAGTACACGTTTCTAGATTCAGCTTGAGTTGAAATTTTCTAAGCCAGCCAAATAATTTTCTTAGAACTTTGATGTGATCCTCTTCAGCTTGGGATTTGGTAATCATATCATCGACATAAACTTCTACTTCTTTATGCATCAGGTCATGCAACAAAGCACCATCGCCTTCTGATATGTTGCCTCAGTGTTTTTAAGTCCAAAAGGCATTACTTTATAGCAAAATGTATCCCACGTAGTGATGAAGGTTGTCTTGATTTTATCCACTTCTACCATACGGATCTGATTATTTCTAGAGAAACCATCCATGAAGGAAAATGGGACGTTCCCTACAGTGTTACCAACCAAGACATCGATGTAGGGTAATGAAAAGTCATCTTTAGGGGTAGCCTGGTTTAAATATTTGAAATCTAGACAAATCCTCACTTTGCCATTCCTTTTCATGATCAGCATGATATTTGCAACCCATTCAAGATAATCCGAGACCTCAATGAATCCTACTTCAAGTAATTTCTTAACTTCCTCTTTTACCTTAAGTAGGATATTGGGTCTGTATTGTCTCAGCTTTTGCTTTTTGGGTTTAGCATTTTCTCTGATGGGCAATTTGTGCACCATAATTGATGGATCTAAACCCAGCATATCAGCATATGACCATGCAAAGACGTCTAAATGCCTGACCAAGAAATAAGACATTTCTTGTTTTTATGAGTCACTCAAATTTCCCCCTATCCGAAGATTCTTAGGTTCCTGGTTAGTTCCCAAATTGACCACTATTATTGGCTTATCTACGAGAATCTGATGCCTTTCATATTTGTTCCAGTATTCTTGAATCCCTGTGTCGTCAGCACCAGTCTCGAAAATTGACTGGGTAGAGTTGGAACTGATACTTATATTCTTATTTGTTGTGAATTAATGACATCTTGAAAGACTTACGGCGAAATTATACCTATGAAGGGGAGAAGGAATATATGGCACAAGAAAGAGAAGCAACACGGATGTAAGTAATGGAGATAGAGAAGAGTTAAAAAAGCATAAGGTTCATGGTTTCATTCATACGACAATTTTATTTAATTACAATCGTAGAGGGATAAGAAAAGAGTAGGTTTTAATGTTTTTTACCCTATTTCACCTATGACTATTACTTGTTAAGGGAGCTAGTACTATTGATGGACATGGCAAACCAGTTGTTTAGAGCTGGAGTAGTGTTGTTGACTTCCTCAGTAGTACCAGATTGGTGAGCCAGGTCAATCAGGTCATCGACTTCTGGGTATGGAGCATCGACAGGCGTTGAAATTATGACTACCTGGTCAAACAACTGTAGTCCAAAATCTTCCATTTTCTTACTACCAATATAAGGGATGGTAGTCTTGATAAATAGCATAATCTTGTTCCCTCATCACAATCACTACTTGACCATTGACTACAAACTTGACTTTCTGATGAAGAGAGGAAGGTATCGCTCTTGTGGCATGAATCCAGGTTTCCCTAATAGCAAATTGAAAGACTTGGGGATATCTAACACCTGGAAATTAATGTTAAATGTCTCAAGGCCAACCTCTACTTCTAGCTCAATTTCTCATTCATTACCTCTCTTACATCCATCAAATGCCCTAATAGGTAACAGGCTTTGCTTGATTTCAGATTTGTTTATCCCAAGCAGTTTCAAGGTGGACAGGGGCAAACATTGAAGGAAGATTCGTTGTCAACCAAGACTAGAGCTATTCTTTGCATTCACCACCATATGTAGAGCTTTAGTATGTTGATTACCTTCTTTGCCAAGTCTTTACGGCAAAAAGCAACTTGATCCAATGTTAAGACCGAATCGATAATCGGGTCCAATTGCTCAACTTATATATTTTTAGTAAGTTTTACATCTCCTAGGACTTTCATCAATGCATTCCGGTGTGAATCAGAGGAGAGCAGCAATCCCATTAGTGATATCTGAGCAGAGGTCTTAGAAAGTTGGTTCATGACTTTATATTCTCTTGCTTTGACTAAATTTAGAAATGAGTCAGTATCTTTCTCTTAAGGATCACCATCCACTTGAACAAGCTGTTTTTGACTTTTAGTATTGCTTAGTTTCTTTCTATCTTCTTCATTGTTGTCATATACTCGTGGATTGAGTTAAACTGCATATGCTAGCATCGCGTTAGATTTCCATAGTCAAAAGGTACAACCTTATAGTCCTTTGATTGAATTGGGATGTTGAATACCAACCTTTTTGGTGCCTAAGGAACAATAGCCTCTTTTGGTTTCTGATCTTTATAACATTGAATCACAATGGTTTTGGAACTTCATTAAGAACATTAATTTCCTTCTCTTTTGGTATCTCAGCTTTGGTTCACTTCTTTTAGAGTTGGTTATCCTCTTCTTCAAATTCAAACCCTCAGACAGTGGCTACCGCATCTTAAAAAGGTTTCAAGGGTCCTAGCTATGAATAATCAACCAGATATCTAGAGGACTCACCTAAGGTATCGACATTAGGATCACCTGCAAGCAATCTTGGCTTTAGTTCTTTGTAAGTGTTTGCCTTGCATTCTAATTTTTGTTCCAACTTTGCAGTAATTATTTCCAAGATATCGCCTTTTGTGATTGTACCATTTTGCAACATTTTGTAAATTTCAATCTTAACCCTGGTATGGTTTTAGAGGTTCACATGCCGTAGATGTCCCATTTGTCTAATTTTGCAAGCAAGTTGGGATGAAGAATATGGTATCTTATCTAAATTCAAGGGAATTTCCTCTTCGACAATCATGATATGGTATGACCATGAGTGGGTAGAGGATTGTTGTTGACATTTGGCCCTAAGGCTTCAACAAAATCTAACTGAATAAGTTTCGCATCAATCAAGTCTTGAATGCGGTGTTTCAATCTCCAGCTATTTTAGTGGAATACCCCTCTTACCCCATGTGGTACTCACATTTGAGGTTGGGTCGTAATATTTTGGTTTAAATCCTAGAGTGGAGGCTCAAAATTCAGCATCCTTTCTTCTTAGAGTTTGTGTAGTATCTGAAAGAGAGGTACGTGAAGCTTAGTGAATTGTCGAAACGGGTGATTCCTCCTCTCTTGCTCTTTCCCTACTTCCCTATTGTATTGACTAGGTCCCGTAATATGAAATTGGGGGCCTGCTTAGTTGAAAAGATTCAATGTTGACAACATCGACAACTGATTCTTTTGCTTTGCTAAATGTTTGGGTTGACCTTTTATCTTATAGTTCAGTTAATTTGCTAGATAAGATTTTATCTTCGATCTTGCTTCCAGTTGCTACTATAAAACAAAGCTAGCAGTTGTATGCCCCACTAAATGCTAGTAATACGGTTTATCTAGGGTATTGATGAACATAGTAGTTAGCTCCTTTTCAAGAATCATGGTAGTGACCATAACAACTCTTCCTCTCCACCTTTAGACATATTCCTTGAATATATCATTATTTCTCTTGGTCATCTTATGTAGGTCAGCCATTGAGGGAGCCACTTCTATATTGAATTTGTATTGGTTATAGAAGGCTTGGGCCAATTTTTCCTAAGTGTTAATCTCATTCATATCCAGTTAGGCATACCATAGTAGGGCAGGCCTTATAAGGCTATCCTAAAAAGTTTGTATCATCAGGGAGTCATATTTAGAGTACCTACCCATTTTGTGAATGTACAGGCGAGTATAGGGCATTGGACAGCTAGTCCCGTCATATTTCTCAAATTTAAGGACTTTGAATTTTTCAGGATACTCTCCCTCGTCTTGATTTTGTAGATTGAAAGGCCCATTTTCTCAAATCAGTGTGAAGCTCAAATAGTTTGAGTTGCTCACTCATTCTCTTTATTAGTTTCTTTTCTAGCTCTTTTTCTTTCTTATCCCAATCATGTACTTTTACGCATAACCCTTTTGTTTGTTCGGTCATGTGTTTTAGCAGGGATATTAGTTAAGTTAGGCTCTGAGGCATTGTTTGGATGGTTCTTAACCAAAGTGTCTAATTTCTCCATTACTTTAGTGAGTGTCTATTCCAAAGCAGTCATTCTTTGTTCCATGGGTTCGCTATTGTCCCCTAACATTTTGGATTTTGACCTGTGATTATTGGATTGAAAGGTCTAGTAACTTTCTTGGGTGCAATCTTGGTAAGATCTACAGCATTCAAACTAAAATTTTGTCAGTTCAATATTTTTTGTTTTGTGTTTTAATAATTTTTAAGAGTTTTGTATATAAGTGGAAATTTGTACAAAAACGAAAGATTAGACATCTTGTTTTTGGAAAAAAATGGAACCGAAATGTTAGTAATCAGTTCGCACATAACAAAACTGGACCCTAAAGGTTCTTTTCATTACAAACTCAATTACTAGACTCGATGGACTGGACGGTTTGTTATTATTTATTTACAAAAGGTGCCTTCAAGGGTAAACTCAAACTGGACTCGAACTAAACTCATACTTCACTCTAACTTTCTTTACTTCACTGGTCAAATGTGCTTTAAGTTTTCTTTTAGCCAATTACACTCCTTTTCTTTCTTTAGATAGTACTTCCTCTAAAGTTCTTTCTTCTTCTTTCTTCTTGAAATCTCAATTTCCACATCCCCAAGGCTTTATCATAATCCCAATGCAGAACTTTGAAATTTGCTTTCATTACATCCTAATAACTTTGTTCTTTAGGGAGGAGGTGAGTTGGCTTAGGCCCTAAAACATCAGGGGCTCGATATTGAGTGATCTTTATGTAATGTTAGAAATGGCATATGAAATTCTAGCTAGCTCTGTAAACCTCTAAATCTAGCCTTAACTCTAAGGATCACGAATGGGTTTGGCAGTACAGCTTTGCCAATAGTTAACATTTTCTTTCAAATGATTATTGATCTCATGTGAAAGGAGGTTGGCGTCTATGTAATCGAGCAATGTTGGGTCAATGATTTGGTATAAGTAATATCTTCTATGGCCCCTAATTGTCTAACCACACTTCTTGGAAAGTAACCTATACAGCGGTGATTCCAATCAGAGGAACGTATTTGTAGTTTAAGCAACCTAATATAGCTTAGTACCTTTAAACCATTTGGCTACCTAAAGAATTGTTGTAGCTAGTAAATCCTCTAATATACCAACCCATGCTGAGGTAGTAACATTGTTGTCCATCTTGATCTTACGAGCACAACTTTTGACTATGTCAATGTTTGATTCATTTTGAGTAGAGTCATTTCCCAAACAACCAAGATGATTGGTAAGCCATAAGATTAGAAGGGTAAGAGCCGCTCGTAATACCCCATGATTTTGATGGTTGACATAAGTAAAGGATCTAACTTGCTCAAGTACTGGTATGTAGGACTTGCCAGTAAGGAAATGGGAAATTAACTTAGCCACTCTATAGTGTATGCTGAAATTATCTTGAGGGAATAATACCATCCCAAAAACAGCTGTTATATAAGCATTGATCCTATGTTGTTGCTACATTTCAAATCATCCACAAAAGATCTTACGGTTCTTGTTATAGCCTACCAAAGTAGCGAGCCATTCGACTAGTGAAGAAACTTTCAAGGATCGTCCCCTACATTAGTTCATGGCAACAATATGTTTGGCTCTGCTAACTCCAATTAATTAGCTGAAAATCGAAGCTAGCTGGGTTTTAAGATCAGGAATGAAAATTCCTTCTTTAGGAGAGGTAATTTGTAGGAGTTGAGTGTATTCTTCTAATGCAAGTGCCAATGTGTGGGAATTGACGTTCATTAGGGGCACGACTAGGTCAATTTTCTTAATAAGAAAATCTTGGTATTGTCGACTAAAGTTGTTGAACCATTTTTCCAGGATGCTGATGGGCAATGAATATGCATTTAAGATGGACCATAGGGACTTGGGCTAGTTGAGAGCTGCTTCCTTGAATTTCTATGACTAAATTTCAAAAAGAAAACAAAATTACAACCTTTTTCAAGACCTAAATACAAACTAATATTTACAACTTACAGCGCATAAATGGAACGATTACTAACAATGTTTTTTTTTTTAAAAATCGATTCCATTACAAGATGTCTGATTTTTCAAAAAGATAAAAACAGATAATTAAATAAATTGCAAAGATAGAGGGTAGGTTTTAGGGTACCCCATTCTACAAGCTCACCGTCCCTAATTAGAATGAGTCATAGTTTATATTGAAACAGGGCTGGAGGAGCCGATCATCATCGGGCAGTAGTAAAACCACATAAGCCCATTAGCTACACAATGGCCCTCCTTAGTTTCTAAACAGATATATTATAAATAAATTGCTTGTAAATAAACCTCCCCCACCAAAAAAAAGTTTATCTTCAAAGATTTACTGCAAAATAGACCTACTACTAACCAAAAAGTTAGAAATATTTACAAAATATGCAAAATATTTACAAGGATAAGGGCTTATGTTGACAAAATTCCAAAATTTCTTAAGCCCATTATACCTAGATGAGCCTACTGACGAATGTTCTGCAGTGGAGTTGCTAAGTTGTCGAGCATGAGTTTTGCTTCTATTCTTCTAAAGGTCCTTATCCATATCAAACCTGGCTTATTAGACATGGATCACTCGATAAGGAACTAGTAGGGTTTTGTAAAAAAGATCGATTTTCAAAAAATAATTTGATTGGAGTTGCCACCGGCTAAAGCCATAAAAAGGGTGAACCAGAAACCAAATAGGTGGTTTGGTTTCTTGTTCAGCTGATAGGTCCAGGAGCTGCTATTTTAAAACTTGAATAGTTATCTAGGCTTTTATAGGTTTTAGAAATTCTAAAGATATGAGCCAAAAGAAGGTTAATTTTTGGGTTTTTTCCTTAAATTTTTTAATTTTTTGATGTTTTTATAAAAAGGTCTATATATTTATAAAAAATATTTTTTTAAAAATAAATAAGATTTTTTTATTGTTACGATCGCCCCACAGGTGCCTATGTATCCACTAGCCGGATTCAAGTCTCCGTAGTTCGTTTTGACTTTTGTAAATATTTTTAATTTTTTTGTCTTTTTTTACTTGTGAAAATTTGCCAAGTTTAAGTAATTATCCATTTTCGATTTTTTCCGAGAAAGTCCTAGAGAGAACTAATTTTGATCTTGTTTTTGAAAACTCTTAAAGATACTAATGTTTTTTTTTTTTGAAAAAAACCCCATTTTTTCTTGTTTTTGTACTTTAGAAAGTAACTAAGTGATATTATATATATATATATATTATATAAGTCAAAAAAACATTTTAAAAATATTATATATATATAGAAAGAAGTTTTTGTTGATTTTTGTAAATTTTTCTCATTTTTAGTTCTTTGATTAAATTTTTTTTTACAAGGATGATTTGCTAAATCATATTGATCATTTTAAATGAATTATCATCAAAAGGAATGCATCAAATTCAACACATATTATAAAAAAAAAGATCTAAAAGAAAATAATCCTAAAACTATACACATATACTTTTTTGTTGATTTTCACGATTTGATCTAAAAACATAATCATGATAAATTTATATCCCAACATTTTTATTTACTAGTTATAATAAATTCTATATCTTAAACATTTATTTACCTAAATATCATATTAATATAGTGTGCATATCATATATTCATGCAGATAGACATATATATATGTCGTTTTTATTTTGTTTTCCACTATTTTCCCATTTTTGGTACTATTTTCTGGTTACATATAATAATAATAATAATAATAATAAGAAGAAGAAGAAGAAGAAGAAGAAGACGACTCAAATTTAGTAACAAGAGCAAACAAAATTTGTTCGATGGGATTTGAACTGGTGAGTTGGAATCGGATTCACGCGTGGGTTAACGGGTTCGGGTAGGATCGAATCGCTCCTTGGCTTGGATTCGCGTGTGGATTTTTGGATGGATTCTGGCTGCAGCGGTGATTAGTTCATGGTCAGAGCTTGATGGTGGTGGTTCGACTGGTGGATTCAGATTCATGGTGGTCTTCTAGCTTCGTCGAAGGCTAGGAGGTTGGGTTCTATGGTAGAGGTTGATGACTGGTTTTTGTGGTTGTTGGTGGCTGAAGATGGTGATGATGGTTAGGAGTGGTGACAAGAGTGGTCGGCTTCGCAATTGATGGTATTGAAATGGCAGGGGTTTTCGAAGACAAGAGAGGATTAGGGAGAAGAGATGTGACTGTGGTGGATGCGGTGGCCGTCATTGGTTGCGAAATGGTTTCTAAGTTCGATTTTAGGTTTCGGTTAGGTTGCTATATTACTAGGTATTGGTTTGTGAAAAAGAGAGATCGAGTTCGAGAGGAGTTCTTCATCTTCTGGGATTTTTCTTAACGAATCTGGGTCGAATTTGTTTCTTAGTCTCCTTTTTTTTTTTTTGGTTTTGCTTGATAAGTCTTGTTCATGTTTTATAGGAGCAAACGAGGAAGGCAGAGGGGCGAACGCACGACCATTAATGACCGTTATCGATTTGAAAAGATTAGAGGTTTCGGAAAATGGGGGTCGGGGAGTTACGAACCTGATTTCACTTTCCATATGAAAAACCAAAAGGCTTGATTCTAGAAGCCTTAATCATTTTAAAAACGAGCTCAAAACGATCTCGAATCGAGTTCGTTTAAGCTCGGGAGATACAAAATGGTAGATGGAGAAATGGGGAAGATGACACGCATGCGGCACGCATGCATCTTACCAGGCGCGTGGGAACCCCGTTGACTGGCGGTGCGTTGCACGTGCCTAAAATAAATCCTCCCCTTGCAGTTCGGATGGATCAAACCCTTGCTTTCTCATCCTTCCAATGCCTTAACTAATTGAGCAATTTAGCTTTTGAGTAATATTGCCTACTAAAAATAATTTTAAGCCATATGAACTAGGCTAGTTATAAAAATAGGCCAAAACTAAATATGGATCCAATATGCAACATGATTTATAAATTATACCTAAAGCATCATAAAATCAATAAAAAGCCCGAAACGAATTTTTCTTTTTCTTTTTAAATTTTCTGCTTTTCAAATTTTTTGTTTTATTCTAGAAAGCTTATTTATTAAAAAGATGGGTTTTTTTAATTTTTTAATTATTTTATTTATTTATTTTCCTTTTAACTTTGTAATTTTTATTCTTTTTTGTTAATTTTTAACTTAGCTAATATTTTTTTTATAATTTTCAAATTTTTATTGTATTTTCTATATTTTTAGAATTTTTACTATTTTGAATTTTTCATTTTTTAATTTTCTAAAAAGGGGTAAAATGGGATACGACAACTGCAGTGCAAAAAGATATAAAGAAGGGATTTTGAAAACAATTCGTAGCCAACCCTTCCAACAAAAATGAGATGCCAACCTAGTATAAGAGGTTGGTCAGATTGTAATTAGGATGGCACTAATAAAACCGACTACCTCATGAAGGGTAATACTGAAGTTGTAATTAACACCATTGTGAGAGGGCTTCATCTGACCACTTTTTCCCAACTATTCTAAAAGTGACAAAGGCAAAGAAGTAGTGCTTCTCACTAGAAGAGAAAGGTATATCTTTCTTTTATGTTTACATATGAAGATCTTAAGGACGTTGAAGTTGTAAACCCCTAAAATTTTCGGTACTCTTAGAAAATAATCCTATAATTAAATACCGAAACTAAAACCTTATAAACCAACCCACATTAAAATCGAATTCTAAATAAGATCAAATACAAAATTTCTTGACCTTAAGAGAATGAGAACCTTAAAAAAAATGGAAAATCCAATAATCGTTCGATTCAAACTCGTATGCTAAACAATTCATCTATCTGATCTCTAAATGTAAATCAAGACAGTACGCCTAAATATTATTTAGTGACAAAATTATAAAACCTTAAGACCTTCGGTGAATTTTAGAATAAAAAATTTAAATTAACACTAAAAGTCAACTAAAGTCAACACATAACCTTAGACTCGATGAAACAATCCTAAGAAGTGCAAAATATTAAATAAACCACAAAATAGAGTAAAACATAAATTTTGAACCGAAAATATAAGTATGACATAAACCCCTAGATTTAAAATTTTATGAGTAAATCATGAAATCGGACCTAAAAAGTCAACTAAGTCAATTATAAACCTTAGTGAACCTAGATTCAGCAATCCCACCCGCGAAACCCTAAAACAATAAAAATAAGATAATCTTATATTCTAGTTCAAAATAATGTGATACAACCTAAAAAGATCAGATCCATCAAAAATTCGCTCGTTTTAGGCTGGAACGGGATTAGATTTCAAAATTGGGGTCCTGACATGCAAAACAGTAAGAATATTCTGATAATATATTTCGACTCATGACAATATGAGGATTCATAAAATATCAGTTTCGTAATTTTTTTATATCTAAAAATATCATATATAGTCTATTTACACGTATTTTTTTACTATCGATAATTTATTTGTTTTATTTACTATTCATTATACTATTTCTACTATTCATTACTATTCATCTCTCTCTACTTTTTCTTACACCTATTCTTACACTTATCTCTTACATATTTTACAATTTTCCTTTCTCATAAAACTTTACTATACTTTGTACTTAACTTTTCTTATACTTCGTTACACTTTTTCAAGTTAAATTAATTCTTTCCATCTTTTCTCTTAATGGTATTTGCTGGCCCTTTTTATTTTCACTCCATTTTCTTGTTTTTTTCATTTATTTTTACATATTTTATTCTCTCATTTTTTCCTCTATAAATACCCCTTCATTCTTTCACTTCTTACACACTTTTCTTTCACCATAACAAAACTCCATCCAATTTTCCTCTCAACATTTTTCTTTAAAAATTCTCTCTCAAATGCTCTCTACCACCCACTTCTCTCTAAAAAAAAATCAAACACATTACCTATGTAATATATAAATAAAAAAGTTATAATGAAGGGTAGAAGTGAAATTTAAGTGTTGTTAAAAGGGTAAAAAATCAAACACACCACCTATGTAATATAAAAATAAATAAGTTATAATGAAGGGTAGAAGTGAAATTTAAGTGTTGTTAAAAGGGTTATTTTATCTTTGAACAAGTAAATTTTGGACACAAAAAAGTCACACAAACGAGACAGGATTAATTTATAGAAAAAGGGCCTAAGATGGCACTTAGGCCGCCGACTCACTTGTTGCCTAAATCTATTTTCTATATGTATGCGGTTTTATGATGAGAATTAGGATTTTTCTTGTTTTCCTCCGAGTTCTTCTTCTCCAAAGCGACCTAGGGTTTGCTTTCTTAATTGTTTGGTGTAAGAAATCAAAGGAGAATCAAGGTCTTTAATCCAAGTAAGTAGATCTATACGAGATCTATACGATTTAACATGTAATTAATGTCATAATAATAGATTTCTCGTGTTTTTGAAGAGGATTGTGAGAGAAACCGTTGAAGATCAGATCTGAATCTTGAGGAGAACGATTAGGAATTTGAGATCCATTCAAGGTAATTAAATCCCTTAATTACATATGTAGATTTCATCGAAATGATTTCTGATTTAGGGTTTTGTTCATTCATGATTGGTGATGTTCTAGGGTTACGGTTTCTTTGTGGTCTTTGGCGATTTTTCGGATTTAGAGTCAAATCAAAATAAGTTTTCATCCTCTAAATCATAGATTCATTAAAAAATCAAATTAGAATGATGGATTTGTTTGTATTTGTTGCTTTATGCAATTAGGGTTTTGTGGAGATTTGGGTTTTCTAGGGAATTGATCGAAGAGATTTTGCAGTTGTGATTTCTTGAGAGGTTAGGATTTTGGATGATTTTGGAGAATTGGATAATTAGGGTTTTGATGTGATGATTTATATATTTTTCTTGTTATATGTTATATTCAGGAGATTGGGAGATTTCTTGTTGTTTTTAAGAATTTGTGGATTTGGAGAGATTGTTCCTGGAATTGGAAAAGGTATGACCGTTACTTATTTACTGTATTTGCTTGCAGGTTTAGTTTTTTGATTGTTGCTTGTAGGAACAGATATATAAATGAACTTAATTCTATTTAGCTTAATTTGTTTTTCTGGATGTCATTGGCTTTGAAAAGTAAATACCTAGAAGACAGTGATACTGGTGAGGCACCCTGATGATCCTTGTGTGTCGTTGTCCCTAGTGGAGTTGCACTTGGAGATGATTCCCATAGATATAGGTTTATTAGCAGCATGGCCGCAGGTGTTTGGGGAGTACCTATTCATCAATATATGTATACAATTATTTATTTTTGATATCTAGTTGTTTTTCAGGAGTCTGAGTAACTCCAAGTTTGGGATCAGAGATCTATGATTTTGAACTGTGTTGTTTTGTAGGCTTAATGAAAATAATAATCATGTTGTTTGCATCTAGTTAATTGCACGTATATATACATGTTGTTTGTATATTTGTATATTGTTTGTGGACTGGCGTACTGGACGTTTTCGCCCATTCCTTTCTTTTTTAGGTACAGGTGATGGAGGTATTGTTTATGACTTGTCTGGTTATGACTTGTATTTTGATCATGGGGATGGCGATAGTGGACCTGACAACCCTACAGAGGAATAGGACGTTATACAGGACATATGAAAAGGATTTCTTGAGTTATTGAAGATTTTTGAAACAATATTTTGATTTTAATCTTTTTGAGGATTTGAAGTATTGGTTTTTATGTAATAGTTTATTAAACAAGATTATATGATTTCAATGTGGAAGTTAGATCTTTTTTGGATTATTGTTGGTTTTGGTTTTACCAACTCAGGTTTAGTTTATATTACAGGAGATATTTGAAAGTTATAAATTATAGGTTTTACACGTTTTGTACCTTCCAGAATACCCTTAATTGTGGGTTGATGGAGATTTTTATATGTTTTTTTTTTTTTTTGAAATTTAGATTTAGGGCCTTTGCGTATCTCTTTTAAGAAAGGAACATGTGGCGGATTGTAATGCCTTAGTTTAGGGCGTTACAACCCATTTGTTTCTTCCACCTTCAAATCCTCCATTAATTTTAAGTAAAATTCCCAAAACTATCTTCATGTTCATGTTAACATAACATGAACATAGTGTATGTTTCTTAAACCCATGGGGTATTATGGAAGCAATAATATGTTAATGTCTTGTTTAACAATGTTCAAATATTATCATTATTATTGTTATATTATTATGCTTTATTTTTGCTCCCAATCTAACTTTATATATGTTACCAAGTACATGTGTGTGTGTGTGTATATATTAGAGCCTAATACTCACTAACCTAATATTTTATTTATGTTTTTATTTCCTTGCTTATTTATTTATTTCATGCAAATAACTAACATTAGTCAACTTCTAGTCTTAGACTTGTCCTCATCAAGTCAAAACAATTTTCTTCATTCTTTTTGGACTCATCCATCATATAAGTCTGGGGAGTCTTGACATAAATCTAAGACTCCCATGATTTTTCTTATTTGTTCCCTTGTTTTACTTAAGAGACTTACCCATGTCAAAGTCTGGGAAGACTTGAATAAAAATCTAAGAATTCCAAAATTTTCTTCTTTTTCTTTTCCTTAAGCTTTTTTATGCATTTTCTTTTCTCTTTTTGGAACTTGTCCATTCTAAGTTCTAGGAAGCCTTGATGCAAGCTGAGACTTCACAATACTTGACTTTACATATATGCTTATTTAATTTTCTATATCTCTTATCTTCTATATGAGTTATTTTTCTTTTATCATAAACATAGCTGTTGATTTCTCTCAATAAGGATTTTGATGATAACAAAAAGTGTTAAGTGTTTTCTAACAAGTTTATTGAATGAGTAGGAGTAAGTATTGTGAAATTGTTTGAACAAAAGAATACAAAACAGAAAGTAATTCAGAAAGTATTCAGAAAGATTTTCAAGGGATTTAGCGTTTTCGGAAACTTATTCAGAAAGCGTTCAGAATGATTTTTCAAGGAATTTAGAGTTTTCAGAAACTCATTCAGAAAGAAAATCACATGTTATGAAGGTTTTTATATTTATTAGAAGGAATTTCAGAAACTAATTCTAGAGACATACAAGATTCACGATCAAAATTAAGGAACGAATTTATTTCAAATTATATTTGAAGACCCAGCACCAAAGTGAATGTATTTGGGAAATACATTCAATTATGTCCCACAAAGTTGGTTCAATTATCCAAAGGGGATTCAAATCATTTGAATTAAAGATTAAAATTTTCAAATTATTACCAAATGGATTGAAGAAGCACCAAACGAATAAATAGTGTGAGATATTCCATATTAAGATTCATTTTGGACATTATCAGAAGGATATGATATGCAAACGTCAAGGACAAGTTTATCCACAAATCAATTGAATTTAAATTTTAAATGTCAAAAAAAAACTTTATTTGCTATTTCCGTGGAAGATAAAGATGCAACTAGAAATATTGTTTTCAAGTTTATCTACAACAACAAAAGCTGATTCAAATTAGAAAGTTAGAAGAAGATTTACATCCGAAATACAAAAGATTGGAACCAGCAAGAAATATGGGATTCATATCTATCCCAAGTTGAAGGAAGAGGAAGAATGAACAGTAGTCTATCCGATTTTATTGGAAATATCTGGAACTAATTCCTTTCAAGACGTTGAAGGTAAAGAAAAAATATCAGAAGATCAGAAGGAAGAATAGAGATCGAACAAGCAATCTGATATTGAATACAAAGCAATTCTGAGCAAATACTGTTTCACATATTTTTCTTTGTACTTAAATTAGAGGATACATCTTATTTAATTCCTCAAATTAATTTGTTATTACATCTTGTGAGAGTGAGAGTTACAAGTAGGCTCAGTAGTTTGATTGAAGCTTGCGGAAGCTAGGAGGATCAAGCTGAGTGCATATTGTAGCCAAGTGCTTTGGCAAAAGACAACTTGTAACTTGTTTGTTTTGGATAGTGGAACATACCGGTAAAGACAACCGGATCCCCGGCTTGGTGCTGGAAGAGAGGACTGACGCTCAAGGTGGAACCTCTATAAATTACTTTGCACTCTTCTAAACTCTATCTCTTTAATTTTCGTGCATAATTGTTTGTTTATATATGATATAACTTGAATGCAGAAACTATTTCAGAGAGTGTTGATCATAGCTCAGAAACTAAATCAGGAACTAACATCTGGGAATTTTCTTTGATATAAACTTCACGAGTTTAGATATTTTTGTTCTTTTCAGATTTCAACTAACGAAATTGTTTATTGGTTTTGTCTTCTTTCAAGTGAAAGTAAAAGCCATTTTAATCATTTAATCAAGTTTGTGAATTTTGAAAAGAATTTCAAAGATTGTCAGTTACATAGTATAACCAATTCACCCCCCCTCTTGATTATACTTTGGGACCAACAATAGCTATAAATTTATAATCATACATGATTATAATGTTGTTGTTTTAATGGAATTTTTCAAAGAAATAAAAGGAGTTTTTTTTCTTTTATAAAAATAAGACTAAACTCTTCATAAAAATAATTTTTGACACTTAAGAAAAAATTCCATTAAAGTTCATGAACATGATTCAATGACCTCTTTTTAAAAAATTTAAATAGGTTCATCATAAATTTTTAGCGTTGTTTTTATGTAAAGTTTCTTTAAGACTTAATTATGTGGTTTTATTACTCTTTTTTCAAATACTAAAACTAATTTATTACTAAATCTTAATGTTGATAATTCTTTGTTATGCAAACTTTTCTTAAAAGCTTAATTATAAGATTTATACTAACAATTTGATAATACTAAGAACCAAACAATTTTTCTAAGTCAAGTTTAAAACTATTCCACTAGTGAAAAATCTATTTAGAAATAAAATCAGTATACAACTTAAGAAACTAAGTTTTAAGAAATAAATTCATTTTCTGAAATTAAGGAAATATAAATAATAGTTATATTAATGAGACACCCATTTGTAACAACTCAAAATTATAGTTTTCTTCCAACAACTCCTTAATTACCCAAATGTTGAGAAACTAATAATAAAGAAAGAGTTATTATGAGAATAAAAAGTTAGAACAAGCCATTCACTTAATTTCCCTCATGATAAAACTTAAAAACGTTTCAGAGGTAGTAAGATTTAAAATGATTTTTCTTCATAACCACATAAAGCTTCATGTTTTGAAAAATAAATAGTTAAAGAAATTTAGTATGAAAATAAAATATTCACGAACTCTAGCATAAATATAGAATAATAATTTTCTTTAATTAAGTTTCATATTTACAAAATTTAAGAATTAAAACTTTGTTTAAGGATCAAACTTGAGAAAATTTCTATATGGAAATATATTATATTTTCATGCCATTAATGAATAAAATCATGTCTTGTAAAGTAAATTAGTAAATAAAAATTCTTTTCAAATATGAGACCTTTGAGATTTCAAAATAAATATTGAACTACGAATCTTTTTTTTTTTCATTGTTGAGTCACATGTTTACAAAGTAGCAAATTCAATCAAAAGTTAAAGAATGACCTTTCAGAAAACTCTATCTTTTACAAAGATTGTTTACAAATTTATTTTGAGATAACATCACTAGAATCATGCATATAATATGAGTCTATGTATATATTAAAAGGATCTTTTTAACTATATAAATATTTATGTGTTTGCTATGGAATTTTTGGATGAAATAGAATTTAGAAAAATTACAATTTGAGGCTGGAATTTTTGTGTTAGAACTGTATCGACCCGTTTCCGAACCCAAACGACTTCAAATGTTGAAAATAACCTTAGAAATAGATAGATATGTTCAATTAGGTAGATAACGGAATTTTATATGCCAAATTCTGAGTTAAAATGAGCAAGTTATGACCATTTTTAGTTAGGATTTCACATAATTTGAATTATGACAAAAATAACAAGATAAAATTAGAAAGTTGAGTAGAACTTCTATGAAATACTCATTCCTGATGTTCTTTTATCCAGGCGATGAGGAATATGAGACTTCTCTTCTCGAGAATTACTACCACTAAGAAGATTGTGATATCGATAGGTGAATTTTCCTTCTAAATTCGTTACCTTGTTTGTGTTTGTAAAGTAATTTCACTAGCATGATAAGAAAAGATAAAAATGGATATGCATTGAGGATTATTAAGGGTTAAGTATGTGTTTCTTTTGCATGTGTGATTAAGTGAATGTTATGCATATCGCAACACTAGAATGTTTGTTTGACTCTGTTTATTTATTTGTATACTTGATTGCTATGTGTGTTTAAACCGATTAATCACCCTCAATGAATGATAATATGGAATGATATTAACAAGAAAGCAATCATGCATAGCATCCATCGAGTCACATTTTCGGAAGGCTGCTACTCTTACACGTACAATTGGATTGGCCGTGAAAGTGCTAAGACAGGGACCATGGTCTTTCTTAAGGAATCCACATTGGTCAAGGAATGTGATCTTAGGTTCAGAGTCATGCTACCGAACTCTATGGGCAAATGGCTGGGGACTAGCAGTAGAAGATTAATGAGATTTTCATCAACAATTCCCTAACTCTTGATATGAAGGGCATAGACCTATTATGTGTAAAGGTTCTAGATAACTAGACATATGTGTATTCTTCATGTGATTGATGTATGAGCATAGCATATGCTTGACTAACCAACTTGTTTGTCTTTGAGCGTTAGTACGAATGACGAGGAAACATCTTACCAAGCTCATTGTAAGCTTATACCCCCATAGTTTTTGTTGAACAAGTATGCTTAAGACTTCATTCAAAGATGGTGCATCAAGGAAATTGCTTGTGGATCTTTGAGCCTAAAGAAAGGAGTGGAAGATAGGATGAATTTACTTTCTTATAATTCCTTTATGAGCAAAATGTGATCTGTTGATATCTTGGAGATTACTAGGATATGTAAAATCATCAGTAGGGGCATGCCCCTAAGAATTGTAATTGACTTTGTTTATATTTCATGTTAAGTATTTCTATTGCCTTATTACTTAATTGTTATCAATAAACAGCACTACTTTAATGTGTTCCTTCTGATGTGTTGTATGCCTTGTGCATGATACGGAAGCCTTCGTGTGACTAAGGAAGTCATTCTTAGGCTTAATATTGTGTACAACACACTGCCACATTTAGGGTACTCCTTGGGGCATGACAGAAGTCCTCCATTAAGACGCCCTAGTGATGAGAGCTTGAATGGTAGGGTTCAATGTAATAAAGATCTTAGTGGACATAAGAAGTAGTGCAGTCATTATCTTCAGTCATGGTTTCGACCAACTGTGTGAAAAACGCATATAAAATAAATTAAAATCGTACGAGCATGAGATCTTTTGATTCAATAATCAGCCAATTAAAGTTAGTGGGATCATTACCTTCCCAATGAGGATTGTTGATCACCATATATTATGATATTGGTCGACTTAGTCTATTTACCTTCCTTTTGGTCCCCTCATCCACCCACCTCAAGGCTAAATTCCCTACACCCATAAGTTTGGCATTTGTAAAGGAGATTAGGAATTGTCTTGGAAATCATATGTCAAAACACTTACTAGAGATGGAACAGACTAGATAGATTCTTCCCCTAAACACCAAGATGAGAAGAATGAAGAGCCAGCTAAACCGAATGGCAAGCTAGCTGAACTGATGGAGGAAATTCAATTTGAGATGATACTGCACAAAACACTTGAATAGGCTCATTACTATTTCTTGAACTGAAGTTTAAGTTAACAAGTTTCCTTCAATCCAATCAAGATGTATTTGCTTGGTCTCCTACTTATGTGTCGGGAATAAACCTACAAATAATCACTCATAAGTTTATCATTGACCCGAAGATGAAGCTAGTACAACAAAAGCGATGAAACTCTGTTGTTGCTCAATCGGTTGCTATAGAAAAAGAAGTTAAAAATTACTAAAAGTCTAGTTTATATGGAACGAGAAGTATCCCACTTGTCTTGTCAATATAGTAGTGGTTAAAAAGGCTAATGGGAAGTAGCATACGTGATTGACTATATTGATCTCATTAAAGCTTGCACTAAGGATTCTTTTCCCCTTCCGTGTAAAGATCAAGTTGTGGATTCGACATTAGTTCACTCATTGTTGAGTTTCACAGACACCTTCTTATGCTTTAATCAGATCATGATGGAGATGATAGAGTAAGTCCATAGTCATTCGAGACCAATTTTGACATCTATTGTTATAAGGTCATGCCATTTTGCCTTAAAAATGTATGTTCTACTTACCAAAGCCTCATAACTAATGTTTTTAAGGAACAGATTGATCAAAATATGGAAGTATGCGTTGGCAATATTATAATCAAGAGTAAGGAACATAATAGTCACCTTGACGACATGAAAGATATGTTCAACCGCATCAAACGATACCAAATGAAACTTAACCCACAAGAGTGTGTTTTAAAGCATTCTCGAGAAAGTTTTTAGGTTACATGGTTACATAATGTGGGATCAAAGCCAATCTTGAAAAGATTTGAGTTGTCTTCGACATGTGGTCCTTGAAATCCATTAAAGGTGTTGATAAGTATCCTAAGACCCTTCATAATTGTGCTTTATTGATCATATTTTATATATTCTACTGATCTACTCAAGAAAAGGGTACTTATTTGAAAAATTATTCATTTGGGGATAAAATAGATAAGTGAGCTTTTCAAAGGTTTTATAATGAAATGAATGAAGATATGAAGTTTTGGGGCTATCAATGTCATATCAAGAGTACACAAGGCACACAACTAGTGTACAATTTTTGGAGAAACAACAAGAAAAATGTTGAGTACTAGGAATACACGACCCATATCCATGACCCGTATATGTCGAGTAGTGTACAGATCAAAGAATTGTGACTTTTTAAGCCAGCTCCAGGTGTACATGACCCACGTATACGTCCCATATAGGTAGGTAGTGTACGATGTTACACTATATATAGACGCTTTGTTTTGTTGTTTAAAGGAGCTACTCTCCATAGAAACCCTAGAGAGAATTTCAAGAGCTTCAAGAGGATAAAAGCGAAGGCTTCACTGAAGATTATAAAACTTATTTAAGAGAGTTATTCTATTCTTCTAGATTTCTTGTTTTCATTGTAAAATTTATGGAGGAGTAGATTTCTTTATCCTAAGTATTGTGAAACCCTAGATCTATGTGTTAAATTAGTTTGATTAATGAAAGTTTATGTTCTTGAGTCTATTCATGATTTCTTAATTGTTCTTGTGATTGATTTGTGGCCATAATTAATTGCATATTTGATTTCTTTTAGATAGAAAGATTTCGTCTAATAGAATAGATCAACATGAATAGAGAAGATTGAATGTAGATCTCGACATAGACTACATGAACTTTCTACATAAAGATTGAATCTTTCTAAGGAATCTAGAACAATAGAGCAATTCTATATGTAATTGATGACGAAAGACATTTCCATTAATCATGTAGAATTATAATTCAATTATCTTGAAAGAGAAGTTGATGAATTTAGGAATTCCTGCAATTCAAGATATAAACGATTTGTTAATCAATCCTTTATTATATAGAATTAGGGTTTAAGGTGGATCAAGATAAGGGGCATTGTTTTGTGATTGTATTATCTTAAGAAGGCATATAATTAACTATTGGGGTTTTTAGTTACATAAGTAATATTCATAATGTCATCTCAATTATTAGGTTAAATAGTAGAGAAATAGTAATACTAGTACTTGATATCTAGATTCTAGAGGACGACACCTATAGTAATTCTACTCTACAATCAATAGATGCGTTGCCTTAGAGCGTGTTATAGGTTTTTATTGGGTTTTATTATTTATTATATTATATGAATGATACACTCTTATTAAGTTTTTGGTGGTGTACAATTTTTCAACATTCTGTGGATTCACGAATGATTGTACACGACCCGTATACTAGGTTGTGTACATTCAAATTTTAAAAATCAAGACTCTGACCAGTCATGAGTGCTCATACATGACTCGTGTAACCCAGTTATGCACATTCAAAATTAAAAAAATTGACGTATTGACTAGTCATGAGTAGATCTACATGACTCGTGTATATCAGTAGCGTATACTCTTACGTTCAAAAACCGATGTTCTGAGCAGTCATGGGTCATTCTACATGACCTGTGTATAAGTGCAGTGTATTGTTGTATATATATTGCTTGGTTCAAATTGATGTTTTGAATTAATTGAATTTCAGTTCATACTGATCATTGACCAAGTTTTTCAAATTTATAAATGTTTTCTAAATCAATTTCAATAACTACAGTCTCACAAGGTAAGCGCACCCATCGGATGTATCATAGATAGTGATTTAGGTTGGTCCCAAGGGAATGGTTGGCAACTAGTGTACTTCCAACTTCACCCATTGTCTAGCTAAAGAAAGATTTAGAAAAATCATAAAGGAAAAGGAACTATGCTAAGTTAGGAATATTCACAAACGTTTAATGGGTAAAATAAGAAATAAGCCTATTACTTCTATGAAATAGTAGCTCAAGGCTACTTCACTAACTTCTTATAAGAATGATTTCTTAAAATAACAAACTTCTTAAAAACTGTTTGAATTGTGTGTTTATATTACCGGATTCTCTAATTTAAACTAAAGCTTCTCTTGAAGTCAGTAGTTCTAGATCTAGTTGAAATCACTAATTTAAAATTCCAATTAGATCCACATAAAGAATAGAAATCTATTGTTTAAAAAAAAATCAATGAATTTTTAAAACAAGTGACAAAAAGTCTTTACCCATTCCTTGGCAAGAGGTAGTTAGGATCGACTCCATCAACAACCATAGATCTATTCAATCGAATAATCTCTCGATCTATCTAATTGAAATCAATCGTGGATCGAAAAGAATGCACTCTTTTAAAAACCACTAGTTTAAGTTCAAGTCACTAATTACAAACACCAAATCAAATTAACTTGAAAGTGCATTTGAAATCAGACCGAATCAGGAATTGGATTCATAATCCTTAAGCTGTAGGAGTTTATTTCTCCATGGATTTATCAAAATAAGCATGAATTAGAAGAAATAAAACAGATTCGATAGATTAATCAATTAATTGCTCAGAAATTCATAGAAATTACAAACAACAAGTTAAATTGATTTTACCTAAAAAACAGAAGAAATTCCATGTAAGAAGAAATGAAAATTCTTTTACCCAAGAATCCTCTACTCTACGTTAATACTGATTTACAATGTTGGTACATACTTTAAAATGCACGCTTGCACATTTATTTATAGGCTACTAGGCATAGAAAGCATAACATACTTTATTGACACGTGGTAGATTCTTTCTAATAGAATTTGTGATATTTTCCACGCGCACATATGATCTGTGAAAACACTTGTCGAAGGTTGCATGTGATCTGTCGGCCGAGGCTCGTATTAAGAAAAATCAGGCTCGACTTCAAGAATTTCAAAAGTAAACTGTGCGTTTTTATCCATTGCTCTATCGAGGGTAAAATTAAGAAAGTCGAGGCTCATATTGCTGAGACTCGAGGTAATTCTAATGAAGAATTTGTCTGTCAAAACACTTGTCGAGGGTCAAGATTTGAGGTTCGATAGTGTATTTTCTCCAGAATGATGCTTGATCACTTTGACTGAAGTCGAGAGTTATGTCGAGGGCTCACAGTTGAGGCTCAATAGACCAAATTTTGTTGTTTTCTTCCTTTATTTGGCATCGGCTATGATTTTAGAGGGCTCGACTTCTGTAATCTTGACTTTACTTGTTGTTTTTGCTCCAAATCTGATTTAAAACACTTTGATTATTCTTCATTGGATTCTAGGAGCTTTAAAACAATATTGTTTATCAAAAATACAATTTTTACAGGATTTTATCTAAAATTCTTAGCAAAATGAGCTTAATATCCTATGAAAAATATAGAGTAAAAATGACTTATCACATATGTACATGACACCGAATTCCCTACACTACTTTATTCTTTTTTATCCCTCACGTACATGATTTTTTCTCTATTCACGTACTCCTTACACCTTCACATTCTCATATCATCTTCATCAATAACATGTGTGTGATTTTCTTCTCTCTTTTATGGATTATTTTTTAAATCCCCTAGTGGGAAACTCTCTTTATCTGCTGTGTTTGATGCTTATGGTGGATGCTTAAACTGCGTTAACTTCTTTTTTTCTTTTTAGTTTTTCTTTATTTTTCTTTTTTGGTCATGCTAGTTTAACCGAATTTTTGGTTCACAAAATTTATAATGATGTGTTGTAATCAATTTTACTATAATCATCAATTGTCCCTGGAAACTAATATCAACTGGGGAAGTTCTCGTTTTCCTTTTCTTTTATATTATTCCTTTTATACTATACTCATTCTTTTAGAAGATACTATGAAAGTGATTGTGTGTGCCTAGCTCACTTATTTGAGCCTAGTACTTAGTTAAAGTTTTAGGATAAAATGTAAGTGGGGTAAATTTACTTGCTATTTAATGACTGAATCTAGAGTTGTGGAAAAGGTTGAAATCCGTGATTTAAAAGATTAATGGTTGTGTTTCTATGCGTATTGGTTAATATATTTACTTTTAAACCACTTTGAGAGCTTTTCTAACCTTTTGTGAAAGGGGCATATGAAATCAATCACTTAGTGATCCTTCTTGAGTAATTTCTCTGAAATAAATAAATTATTATGCTTGATTACATAGAAAAAGCTTAGTCAATATGAATAGGCTTTGGTTCTTCAGAAGAGTGAAGTCTGACCCCGCTATTTACTAAACAGACTTCTTATACCCAATATATTTGAATCTTAAAAAAAAAAAAAATTCTTCAGCTTAAAAGAAATGGGCTAAAACTCATCCAAAGGAAAAGAAAAGGAATTTACTAAAACCCGTCCCTCTAAAGGCTATTAAATTTTTTAGAGAGATTTCAATAAAGGGGGAAGTAAATATAGGGAAATGATGGATGCCATGTACTTTCACTCTAGGTTGCTATGCTTAGAGGAGTAATTGAATGGTTTATATTTTCTCTGACAAGTGGTGAAATGCAACCAAGCCGTTTTTGTTTGATTTTGTGACTTTGGAAGTGGTTATTTAATGGTGAGGGTAATAGTTTGACTTACTCGGATTAATCTTAAAAGTTCAATTATAGTATGCCAGGTGAAAGTACAATTATGGTAGATTTGAGCGGTAGGCACTAATGAGTCACTTGGTTTAACTGAATTAAAGAATGCTCCTTATGATGTGATATTTTCTAGTGAGTATAATTGATGATGCATTTCTTTGTCCTTATTTTGTATGATTGAGGACAAGCAAACAGTTAAGTGTGGGGAAATTTTGATAAATGTCCTAAGACCCTTAATAATTGTGCTTTATTGATCAAATTTTATATGATATTTTGTTGATCTACTCAAGAAAAGGGTACTTCTTTTATAAATTATTCATTTCAGGGATAAATTAGAAACAAGTAAGCTTTTCAAAGGTTTTATAATGGAACGAGCGAAGATTTGATGAAGTTTTGAAGCTATCAATGTGATATTAAGAGTACACAAGAGAAGCACACGACCAGTGTATAATTTTTGGAGAAATAACGAGAAAAATGTTGAGTACTAGGAGTACACGACCCACATACAAGACCCATGTATGTTAAGTTGTGTACGGATCAAAGAACAATGATTTTTAAGCGGGCTTTAGGTGTATACGACCCATATACACGACTCATGTATGTTGAGTAGTGTAAAGTTCAAAGAACAATGATTTTTAAGCTGGCTCCAGGTGTACACGACCCATATACATGACCTATGTAGGTGGGTAGTGTACGACGTTACACTATATATAGACACTTTGTTTTGTTGTTTGAAGGAGCTACTCTCCATAGAAACCCTAGAGAGAATTTCAAGAGCTTCAAGAGGAGAAGTACCAGGGCTTTATTGAAGATCACAAAACTTGTTTAAGAGAGTTATTCTATTCTTCCTAAATTTCACGTTTTCATTGTAAAATTTATGGAGGAGTAGATTTCTTTACCCTAAGTCTTGTGAAACCCTAGATCTACATGCTAAATCAGTTTGATTAATGAAAATTTATGTTCTTGAGTCTATTCATGATTTTTTAATTGTTCTTGTGATTGATTTGTGGCCACAATTGATTACATGTTTGATTTCTTTTAGATAGAAAGAGATTTCATCTAATATAATAGATCTACATGAATAGAGAAGTTTGAATGTAGAGCTAAGCATAGATTGCATGAACTTTCTACATAAAGATTGAATATTTCTAAGGAATCTTGAACAATAATGCAATTCTATATGTAATTGATGATGAAAGACATTTCCATTAATCATGTAGAATTAGAATTAGAATTCAATTATCTTGAAAGAGAAGTTGATGAATTTAGGAATTCCTGTAGTTCAAGATATAAACGATTTGTTAATCAATCTTTTATTATATGAAATTAGGGTTTATAATGGATTAAGTTATGGGGCATCATTTTGAAATTGAATTATCTTAAGAAGACACATAATTAACTATTGGGGTTTTTAGTTAGGCAAGTAATATTCGTAATGTCATCTCAATTATTAGGTTAAATAGTAGAGAAATGGTAATACTAGTACTTCATATTAAGATCCTAGATGACGATATCCGTAGTAATTCTATTCTACAATCAGTAAATGTGCTGCCTTAGAGCTTATTGTAGAGTTTCTATTGGGTTTTATTATTTATTATTTGATATGACCAATACGCTCTTATTAGGTGTATAATGACTCGTTGGAAAGATAGCACCATTAAGCAAGTTTATTTCCAAAAGCATTGATCGACACACTGAATTCTTAGAATTTTGAAGAATACCATGGTATTCCAATGTCCAACTAGTGTGAAGCCACATCATGAAACTGAATAGGTTGGTCACCACACCATTAATCTTAGCAAAATTGATCCCAGGAGGAGAGTTAATCTTATGTTTAGTTGTTAATGGTAGGGCTTTCTCCTTTATCCTTGTCTCAGCATACATAAGGAAAACAAGCCTGTTTTCAATGTAAGCTATCTCTTGTAAGGCCCAAAAGAGATATTCTAAGGTGGAGATTTCCTTTAGTAGTAGTTATTTTGATTGGGAGACTCAAGCCATATTTTGAAACCCACTAAGTAACTGTGTTAACTAACCTACCCCTTTGCAACATTTTTAACAAACTAGAAGTATCTGGTCGAATGGTGATGTATGCTCTAGAACTTATGCTTACAGAGTATAATATAAGGCCAGAGATGCCATCAAAGCGTAGATTGATACGTCTAGTAATTTAATCACTAGTGCATCAATAAAGAAACGCCCAAGACTTAACATAAGTATTAGAGTTTTCAAGATAAAGAGAAGTTCTTTACAATTCTCGGATATGACTCACCAAGAATAGTAAAGGAGGTTTTAACACTTGCAAATAACCACTCTAACTCACAATTATCCACTCGTGTTTGCAACTCGCCACAATGAAAGATTGATAAGAGTTAGGTTTCATGAGAATACTTTAAAGAAGAGAAAATTCATTCAACTAATTCTAGAGCTGTTATTGTTTTCAAAATAAAGCCTTTTATATACTCATAGCCTAATTAAGGGCAAAATGGTAATTAACCATCAAAACCTAACAAAAGAGACTTAATAAAAATAAAGAAAAATCTAAAATAAATCTAGTTGTTGATGTCAAAACGTCCTCTGTCAAGCCGAAATACAGGTCGTGATCGTCTTTGATCAATTGTTTTCCTCTTGGTTACGGGCATAAAATGGGGCATGATCTATAGGATCACGGTTGTCTCTAAGACTGTCATCTTCACTGATCTTCATCATAGTATTTAATACAGCTTCATCAGGTGTTATCTTTGTGAACTCATCTTTAGCATAGATCATCATCCTTGTTACGGGCGTGATCTTTAACTTTGTAAGTTCACCTTCCTTGATACAGCCTTGATGTGCAACTTTTCTATTTCCTCCACAATTATCTTCATGTTTCACATAAAGTGGCATACTACTTCTTATGTGATGATCTTCAAAGCCATAAAAGAAATCAAACTCATCTTCTAAGGTGAATTCGTTAAAATCATCTATGTTATACTTGCAATCCCTTTGCTTTAGCTCTCATAATAGGACCCTTAACTTGATTCCCATCATCTTCCCAGGGTTATTGAAGATTCGCCCTCGAATCTAATGGCTCTTCAACAAAATCTTCATCTTTTGGAATATATGGAGACAAATCCGAAATATTGAATGAAGTCGAAACTCTATAATCCCATGGAAGTTTAATGCGATAAGCATTGTTGTTGATCTTCTTAATGATTTTAAATAGTCCATCTACTTTGGATGACAACTTATGTGACTTCTTGTTTGGAAACCTATCTTTGTTAACATGTATCCAAACTAAATCACCAACATTAAAAGATTTAGGCTTCAATGTTTATTACCTTGTTATCTTTATTTTTCTTGAGTCTTAAGATGATCAGAAGTCTTCTCATCTAACCTTTTGAATCTCTTTAGCTCATTCGACTCCATTAAGACTCTCCTCCTTCGCTACAGGCTTGGCTATCAAATCCATAGACAAGGTAGGATTGAAACCATATACAACCTTAAAAGGAGTTTTTAGCATTGGACTATGCGTAGACCTATTATAAGAAAATTCAATAATAGGAAGATACAAGTCCCAATCAGAAAGATTCTATATGACAATGGCTATAAGCAAAGCCCAAGAGTATGGTTAATAACTCCTGTCTGTCCATCAGTCTGTGGATAATGTAACGCCTTAAAATAAGGCATTACAACCTGCCACGTATCCCCTCTTATATAGGATACACAAAGGCTCTATTATCCATAATAATACAATCATCACTTGTAAATACTCATAGGGCATCTCATAGGATACGGAACCTTTAAAACTAAAAACTCGTACTTCATAAAACATAAACTCCTTGTTCAAGCATAAAATCCAAGTTGACTTCATAGTCAACAAATTCAACAGAAACTACATATTGTTTACATTAAAAATCTTTTCATGTAAAACTAACAAAAACATCTAACTACAATTCTAAATGATCAATCATGTCTTCTCTTACAAATTTGATATATGAAGCCTAACTCTCGACTGGGTAGTCAGGTCCACTATTGTCATCCCCGCCATCAAAGAATAAGTCATATCCGAAAAGATCATACACTATATCTTCTTCATCTGTACCTAAAATTTAAAAGAATGAGTGGCGACGCCCAATACGATAACTTTAATCCAAAAACAAGTGCATATGCACATACAATAGACAGGTAATTCATGCAACTTAAACTAATGCAAACAGTCATAATATTATCTTTCTTAAGCCAACAAAACAACATAGTCCAGTATTAGGTATACTCTAATCCTGAACTCAGAGTTACTAAAATCCTATTGAAAATCATACAACTCTTGGAAAATAATAATCATATACATATATGGATGAGTGGGTACCCCCCAAACACCCCTAATCCAGAATAACTAATTCTACCGGAATCATATCAAGGCACTAGTCGACTAGGGACAACCTTACACCAAGATTATCAGGGTGCCTCACTAGTATCACTGTCTGCTAGGTCTTTACTGGTCAAAGCCAAGCACAACCAACCATACAATTATTAACCCGAATAATGATTATGTTTATTAAGAAATTCTGTTCTTATAAGCATTCAATCAATACTAAACTTACATGCAAAAACAGCAAGCAAGGATTGGTCGTACCTTTCTCAGTATCAGGAACTCCAATATGAATCTCCTAAAAATCCTTTATCAATAACACTAAACCACAACCAAATATCCCGAATCTCTACAATACTTTAATCAATAATGACAATACAACAACCACCCAAATCTCCAAATTCCTATCAACAACATATATATATATATATATATATAACATATAAGAATGCAATATAAACAAATCTTAATGTACTACAACTCTCGAAATCCTAACCTAACAAAGAAAATCACCAAGTTGTACCGTCTAACCTGATCAATCTTCCTCAACAATCTATAGAATTCGGTAATCCTTCAAAACCTTAATATTATATGACAACAAGAACACATAATGATCATCTAATCACACATTATTCAACTACGTCAAAGAAAAAATGAAACCTATTGATTTGGATCACCAAAATCCAACTCACATCCACAAATTCGGATCCCAACCAAAATCTAGGGTTTCCTTCATGCAAACAAATCACAAAATCCTTAGAATTTGCATGAAATTCGTATAAATCTGATATGAGAACATTATACTTACTTGCTTTAATCACAACACTCACTTCTTATCCAATCGAGGCAGATCAAATCCAAGATCTAAATCTTTCCCACATTTTTCCTTCAAGAACACAACAAAACCCTGAGCAAACTCATACAAATTCATATTTAATCCATGAGAAAATGTTAAAATTACTTACTTTGGATAGAAAACACCATCCGGATGATTCTTCAAGTCTAGATCTCTAAGAACACTCCAAAACTCTCTCATACGAAGGAGAAAATGATAAAAGAAAAATCTATCGAAACTGTCTTTCACGTCTCGTATTTATATAAATTTTGTCATACGCTGGCCCTACGCCGGTGGCATACGTGTAAATCTTACTGTCGTACACACTACGCTGGAAAAATTTACATGAGCGCTGGCGGCGTTCATTGAGCTTTGAATTTCCAGAACTTCGATCCTACTACATACGCCGGCTAATCCATGCTCTACGCCGGTGGCTTTCTCAGCCGTCGTTAAGAGAAACCCTAGTGTACATCGACAGCGTTCCACCCAGCATTAAGAAAAATGCTATTGTTCCCTTCCTACGCCGTCTCTACGCCGGCGGTGTGGATTCTCCAGGAGGTGGTGTATAATCTATCAAAAATTGTAGAAATCCGAACTTCAACATTTGTTTCACAACCAAACTTAAAACCTTTACAATTTACTTGTTTTGACCTTAAACTCATCCTATATCATCTCATGATTCATAATTCATTATATTTCATCTTTATTTATGTATATTATAGATAACATGCAGTGCTGTACATTAACTTAGTACCCATCCTTTGCCATAGTGTCTTCTAAAAGAAACTCAAGAACTTCACATCTCTGTTTGAGAAATACTATGTGGCATACCATGCAATCTTATTATTTGCTACAAGAATAAGTTGGCAGTATATAAAGCATCACCTTTCTTATAGCATGGCAGAAAATGAGATATTTACTTGAACCGATCAACTACCATAATTGCATCTTTTCCTCTCTTAGTCCAAGCAAACCCAAGATAAAAACCATACTAACATCAACCCATGGTTGTGTAGGCAACGGTAATGACATATATTCTCCCCATGATTCCTTCTGTCCTTTTGCCTTCTTATATGTAGCACACCTCTCAATAATCTTATTGACATCTTTCATCATCCCTTTCCAATAAAAATGCTCTTTCAATACTTCTAATGTCTTCTTCTCCTTAATTTCCAGACAAACCTCCAGCATTTGCTTCATGTATTAATAGTTCTCTAATAGATCCACTATGAATACAAAGTTTTCCTCCTCTGTGTAAGAATCCAACTATTACATATTATCTATCAACTAATCTCCCATCAACTTATTGTGTCATAATGGGACCGAAGAAAGCATCACCAACATATTGTTCTTTTGACAATTCAAACCCTAGCATCTTAGCTTGCAATGATGTAACAAGTACATACCTTCGAGATAATGCATTTATAACCACAGGGGTACTCCCTTTCTTGTACTTGATTACATATGTGAAACTCTCCAGAAATTCTACCCACTTAACTTGTCTCTTAGAAAGTCTTTGCTGTCCCATGAAGTGTTTCAATGCTTCATGGTCAATATAGATTGTAAATTCTCTTAGTAATAAATAATGTTGCCAAACAATGAGAGCTTGAATTAAATAATATAATTCTTTATCATATACTAAGTAATTCAAGTAGCTCCATTCATCTTCTCACTAAAATAAGCAATAGGTTGTCTTTCTTGCATTAAAACAACTCATATTCCAATTCCTGATGCATCACATTCTAACTCAAAAGTATTGTTAAAGTCAAGAAGTGTTAACACTGGAGCACTAGTAAGTTTATCCTTAATCTCATCAAAACTTCTTTGTGCTTTATCATTCCATACAAAAGTAATATTCTTCTTCGTAAGCTTAGTAAGAGTACTCACAATACTACTAAAATTCTTGATAGATTGTTGATAGAATGACGCAAGTCCATGAAAACTTCAGACTTCAACAGCAGATATAGGTATTGGCTAGTCAACAATGGCTTGAATCTTTCCATCATTTACTTGAATCCTTGCTTCAAAAACTACAAATCCCAAGAAGATTACCTCTAGTTGATAGAAAGAACACTTCTTCAAGTTTCCATATAACTTCTTAGATCTCAAGATTTCAAATATCACTCATAAATGACTCACATCACTATCCAAATCTCTACTATAAACCAAGATATCATCAAAATATACTACGACAAATTTTCCCAAGAATTCCTTTGGGACATGATTGATGAGTCGCATAAAAGTACTCGGTGCATTGGTTAAGCCAAAAGGCATCACCAACCATTCATATAGAACATGCCTTGTCTTAAAAGTTGTCTTCCATTCATCACTAACTCTCATCTTGATTTGATAATAACCACTCTTAAGATCCTTTTTAGAAAATATTTGCATACCATTCAATTCATCGAGCATGTCGTCATGACATGGTATAAGATACCAATACTTAATAGTAATCTTGTTAATAGCTCTATTATCGATGCACGTTCTCCATGTTCCATCTTTCTTAGGCATTAATAAAGCTAGAACAACACATGGACTAATGCTTTCTTGACATATCGTCTCTCTATTAACTCGTCTACTTGTCTTTTCAACTCCTTTGCTTCCTCATGATTCATCTAATAAGTTGAACGATACATAATATAGCCCTAGGTTGGAGATCAACAACATGCTTTATCCCTCTAACAGATGGCAACCCTTCAGGGAGCTCTTCCGGAAATACATCAACAAACTCCTCCAAGAGTCACTATACTATAATAAGCAAAGAAGCTTCCCCTATAATACTCTACTAATATACTATTTATAAACTGACTAGCTAGATGGATATCTCTTTGCGTCATAAACCTAGATTTCTTTTTAACTGCTTTGCTCATCTACAACTATGATTTCTAAACCTTAGCTGGTAACATAAGATTTAATATGATCTTCCTACCATCCCTCTGAAAAGCAAAAGTGCTCCTGTACCCATCATATGGAACCTTATGATCAAATAACCATGGTCTTCCTAACAAGATATGAGAAGCACACATAGGTAAAACATCACTTATAACTTCATCCCTATACTTTTTCAACTATGTTGAAAGGTACTTTCACTTGCTTATTCACTTACAAGTTGCCCTGTTTGTTGAGCTAACGCAGCTTATAAGGTTTAGGATGTGTAGTAGTAGTAAGTTCAACTTATCAACTATAGTAACAGCAACAACATTAGTGTAACTCCCTCCATCAATGATGAGTGCACATAAATTTCCTTTTTCTCTACAAGCCACATGAAATAAATTCTTGTTGCTCCTCTTGAGAAGATTAATAAACATTGAGAGCACATCTTCTCACATTAATGCTCATATACTGATCTTCCCCTTGTTCTTCATAGCTTCAACATCTACTTCACCATAGTAAGTATTTAAGGTAGCAACATTATTATCTGGTTCTCCAGAATCATCTTCTTTATCCTCACTAACAACTTCATCACCAGAATTCATCATGGCTCTCCGGTTAATTAAGAAGCAATATGTGCTGATCCCAAACACTTAGAACATTTAATATTATGTTCTATTACCAATTCCTCTTACTTTACCAGAACTATTTTCATTAACATTAGCAACACCTTTACCCTTATCATTATCGTTTCTGCCATCCTTCACATAATTACTAGACTCCCTTTTATCACTAGACCTATTAAAATTACCTTTATCAGACTTCCTATTATTTGAAGAATAAGGTTTCTAGGATGCATACCTGTTACTCGATGGTTTATAAGGGTAATTTGATCTTGTCGCTCTACCTTTAAAGCTAATTGAATTTGCTTCTTTAAGAGTATCATATCTTTAAAGCTCTATCATGCACGCAATTTCATATTTCAGTCCCATCACAAATCTTGCAATTGTCTGTTTATGTGGCTTAGTAGCACAACTTCTAATCATTGACAATTCAAATTCCTGTGCATACTCCTCTACACTTTTACTCCCTTGTTGAAGCGATTAAAGGTACATGAAAATCTTGTGCTTATAATGAGCAAGCACAAATATCTTCCCCAATATTCACTTCATCTCTTGCCAAGTACGAATTTCTTCCTCATTATCCCATCTCCTTGTATTCACTAGATTCTTCCACCATAAGGTAGCATACCTTGTAAACTCAATCGTGACCAATTAAGCTCGTAGGTAATCCTCCATAACATAACATGCAAATAACCCTTCCACTTTTTGCTCTAAACCCCTGGTGGCCTAAATTCTTTTCCATCCTCATAATCATGATCATCCCATCTAATGTCTCCTCACCTACTATAGTTAGGTGGTGGTGGGGGTAGTGCCTCTGCATGTTGTTGCAACAAATTAGGGTTTTGAAATAACTGTTGCATGGTTTGAACAAGAGTATTGACTGTATTGTTCAATTTTTGCAACCGTTGACTCATGCTTTTCACACCATTAGCCTAAACACCAATAGTACCTATATTATTGCCCGTAACCCTTATGTTCCCCTGTATTGTATTATTAACTTCCTCACTAATATTACAACGAACACTTTCGTTCGACATTCTTATAACACGTGACTAGTAATCAAATCACAAATCCGGAATAAAAAAAAATGATATGCCTAGGAATTTAATCGCTATTTTATCAATAAAGATACCCTCAATACCTAACACAAATATTGAGGTTTTCTAAGATAAAGATAATTTCTTTACAATTCTCGGATATGACTTACCAAGAATAGTAAAGTAGGTTTTAACACTCATAAATAATTGATATGACTCACAATTATTGTTACACCTCAAAGAGTACCCTAAATATAACAGTCCGCCATACTCAATATCAAAGCTTAAGTATGTCAACCTTAGTCATTTCCAGAAGCTTTGGCATTAAGTGTAAGGCGTGCTCTCATAAATTTAGGGGACCATACATGGAATTATGAAGCTTAAGAAGATACAATAACAATCAAGTAATGCTTTTTAAGGAAATAAACTCACGATGCCATGCCGACACTTCTTCTAAATGGATGAGTCGTTCAAACAATCCACTTAGTCGAAATAATCCTTGGGGTACGAGTATTCTTCCTCGGAATCACCTAGTCAAGGAAAATATCCAAAATGAGTATTTCTTGATAACTTTCTTGAGAATTATCTAAACTATGTCATAAGAACGTCAAAGTTCGCATAAAAGATATGATGCGTGCTCGGCACGGATCTTGAATTTCCCGGACTCTAAGAATCAAGAAGGCGGACCTTGACCCGATGAAATATTCAGATTTGGATCTGAAACTCCACAAACCTTGGTATGATAAGATGGAATTGACCTCGACCCTATGGTTGAGTAACCACCTTGATATAATAATCTCGACCCTATTAGATATACCGACCTAGAGCCTTAGTATAATAAGATGGAATTGACCTCAACCCTATGGTTGAGTAATCCAAAGAACCTTGATATGATAATCTCGACCCTGTTGGATATACCGACCAAGAACCTTGGTATAATCGAAGAACTCAATAAGAAATCAAATTCTTGAAGAGATTCACAAGTTCTCAAAAGAACTCAAAGAGAAAGGAATTCTGTCAATTGTATTTTCAAAGGAAAATATGTTGTGTAATCTTATTTCTATCTCCCATACTAGCCTTAATATATAGGCTATTACAAGGCAGTTACGTAACTGAAAAATCATAATTGTGGCAGTTACGTAACTAATAACGTAACTGAAAAAAACCCATAATTGTGGTGGTTACATAACTGATAACATAACTGAAAACATAATTATAATTAATCCCTACATTATTAAAACATAAAAATTTGAAAGGACACAAACTAAATGAAGGCCGGTGGTGTTGGGCCGGCGTATAGTCTCTTGCAGCTTTAATTCTTCAAGTTTTTAGTCCTTCGTATCCCAAACTATTTTATAGGTTTGCTTGACTCGTGTTTTTATCATTGAAACTACAATCAATGGGTCTCCAACTCTTTGAAATTGATTGTTGGACTTTGAGTTGATCGACTCTAATGTTGATGCTATCAGATCCTCATCAAGATGATTCTAATTTAAAATGGCCATAACTTGGTCATTTTAACTTGAAATTGCGCATATAATTTACCAATTTCTATCTATTCGAAAAGATTTATCCATTTCTAAAACTATTTTCATCAAACTAGATCATTTAGGCTCCGAAAAAGTGGCGATCATATTCACCATGAATTTTCCTATCCCAAAAACATTTTGTTTCAAACATTAAACCATCCAAACATTGCTTTGATAAATACTTATTTATCTATATAGTTGAGAAAATCCTCTTTCATAGATATATAGCTCATATTTCATCCATGCTCAAGTGTTTGTTATCCAACCAAATTTCTTGAGTAAAACAATGTTAATTAAGAGTGTAGAAAACCATAGTTTATAAGAAATTCATTTTGTAAATCCTTTAAAATGAATATTTTCATTCATTTGTTTTCAAAGAATTACTTCATGTTTATCTTACTATTTTCCTAAATGACTTTTTGATAAAAAAAATTGATCAAAACCCATGAATCATGCATGATGTTGAGTTATATATGTATATAAAGGAGTCTTTCAAGATATAATGATAGCTAAGTATCTATTAAAATTTTTGAAAAATTCTTAGAGTGAAATTAGAATTCGATTTGTGGGGTGGGAATCTCGTATAATATTTGTACCCTACTTTTCATGAACCAAATGACCTTTTTTGATGAAAATAACTTTAGAAATAGATAGCTCTCGTCGAATAGGTAGAAATCGGTATATAATATGTGAAATTCCGAGATAAAATGACCAAGTTATGGCCATTTTAAGTTAGAATTTCCTCTTAAGAGAACTTTGACGAATTTGTTAGAATATAATTTATAAGTTGCATTTAAACTTCATAGAAATACTCATTGGAGGTATTTCTTTTGTTAGGAGACTTGGGAGACGGACTAGATCTTCCTGATGACTATTACGATTAAGAGGAATTTCGCTCCATGGCAAAGTGAGTTCACTTTCTTTAAATTACTTCCTTATGATTGTGCTTGTAATGATAGTGGCATTAGAATTAGGACAAGATAAAATTGGAATGTGCATGTGAATTCTGTTTGGTTGAATTGAGGATAAGAATATCGAAATGGGAATTGTTATAAATATGTGTATGATTTAGTATAAATTGAAGTGTTTGAAATCTCTATGATCGCCTATAATTCACTTAAATGATATGCCATGACCATATAACTAAATTGTTCATGCATAACATACATTGAGTCACATTACATTCGTTGTTATACCTTTGTGGGAAAAAAGCATAATAGCAAGGCAACGAGTGGGCCTAAAACTCGGATTACCGCTGCAGGGTCGCCTAAATTAAAATGGAGGTGGAGTAGACACTTGAATCAACTACATAATTAACGAGTGGGTAGGCACCTGAAACAACCACTAAATAAATTAGGGAAGAATTGAAATCTATGGTCGTATGGCCTAAAACACCTAACCCCAAATGAAGGGCATAAATCCATTCAACATAGGACTCCCGGAAAAGTCTTATGTATTGTATGCTCACGTGTTTGAGCATTTCATATGATTGTTTAATATAACTTGCTTACCCTATTATTTGATTGAGTATTTATTTTGGAAGTGAAATTCAATAAGCTCGTAAGCTTATACCCTTATAGTTTCCTATTGCAGTACGATTATCTATGGCTATCCCCAAGGGGACATTTCTTTCAGGTATAACTTTTGGAATTTAATGAGCTTTTTGAAGAAGTTGGGACCTAGATGATAAGCATAGAATTCTAGTTAAATCTCCTCAATTATATATATATATATATATATATATATATGTTGTAAGAGACTTTTGTGGACCCTAAAGACTCTTAATATTTTTTGACAGGGGTATGCCCCTTAGATCTTTGTAATAGATTAATCTTGCTCATAACTGTTATGATTTATATTCTTATTACTATGCATATCTTTTTAAGCTATTTCGATTCAAAGTAAGGTCCCTTACATGGTGAACGTAAGTCTTACACCCGGTGTCTAAACTCATGGAGTGACTAAGATTATCATACTTGAGTTTAAATATCGAGTGAGGCGAACTGTCCCATTTAGGGTACCCTTTGGGCGTGACACTTTTCCTTAAGCTAATAATCAATCTAATGAGCCTACTTATAACTCTCAATCTTACACAAAGTACAAATCAAAATCAAGTGAGGAATAAAGATTAAAAAGTTCATCTCAAATTCGGTATAAGGAAGACAATATAGAATAACAATATTTGGCTCAATGAAATTCACAGCTTTCTATGCTTGTTCCTTTTGACTTCGATGATGTATTTGAATCTCTGTTTGTTATATATATTCTTCATTCCCAACGGTCAAGAAAAGATAAACTTTGTTCCTGACATATTTTGAAATTCTGTAATGTAAACAAAAGGATATGCCTTACCGATAGTTCGTGCTTCAAACTTTGAACTTCTTCTAAGAAATAAAACTTGAAGATGATATGTTCCCTGATATTGTTATTGTTGTTATCGTAATCTTAGAATACCTAACATCATGTAACAGCTGAAATAATTTGAAAAATAATCCTTATCTTGTAGACGAATTTTGGGATAGATATTTGACTTCTTCACTTCTGATACTTGAAAACATTTGTATTCCTTCAAAAAACTGACCTGTATCCTTGTTGTCTTTATGAATTTGAATTCCTTAATTTTATTGAAACACAACCTTGATATCTTATAGATTTACCAAATAATCTTCTCATGACAGATTTGAAACGTATCTTAGACTTATCTTGACATCGTTCTTGAATATCATTGCTGTCAAAATATTAAATCTTCAAGAATAACGCTTTTAATTCAATAGAACATGAATCTCATCGATATTGAACCAACTTAGTGGAACATAATTGAATGTATTATCCTAATACACTCAACTTTGGAGCTGGGTCTTCAAATCCATAAAGAATCATAGAAGATCTAATTTCTTGAAGTCTGTTCGTGAAATTCGTTCATAGAGACATTTACCCTCTGACTGACCTTCTGACCGTTATATGAGTTTTGTAAACCAACGAATTTGAATTCCTTAATTTTATGTTACCTTCTAACTATAGATTTGTTCTTGAAAAACTTTCCAAATACTTTATAATAAACTTTCTAAATAGAGTCTCTTTTGAACACTTTTTCATAAACCAACTTTGATTATACTTAAGTACTACGTACTTAATAAAATTGTTAGTAATTGCTTAATCCTTTTTGTTATCATCAAAATCAATAATGAGAGAAACTAACAAAGAAAATAGTAACAAGTCTAACAAAACATGCAAAGAAAACAATTAAAGCCGAAGTTCAAGGGACAATAAAATAAGAGGTTTAACAACATGTGGGAACTTGCATTATGTTAAACTCGTTTTCTGAAAAGATTAGCTTATCGTAATCTAAATCCATCTCTTGAAGAGGCCAGTTTAAGTTACCTATTTTTAGGATTATTATGGATTTAGTGGTATTGTTGTAATTTTTCATTAAAATATTTTTTCTCCTTAACCCTTCATATGTTTATTCAATCTTATCTTATTATTATATAATTTTTCCTTGCCTAGTTTATGGTAAGATAACGCAACATTGTGATAAACATGTTTTATAGTGTAAATTTACCAATTTACCCTTATAAATTTAGTTATTTACATGTGAGGCAAAGTTATCTTTTCACATTATTATTACTCATAATTTTAAGATTACATAATAAAGTCAACCTTTGAGCGCAACAGTCTAGATAAAGTTACCTAGGGAGTGAAGAACCTGAGCTTCTAACTAAGCTCGACCATAATATATAGTTCCTACCAATGCTTTAGGAAGACTCCAAAACAATAAGTAGTGTTATTTCTTTCTTCTACTGAAGATTAACCTAGGAATCCTCTCGAAATCTTATGTTGAAGAAGTGTTGAGCTAATTGAGGGATGGGCTTACAACATAAACTCTTGCATAGAGCTTCAAAAGCGAGCAACAACCTCTAAGAATTCAACATTAGGCAACTAGGACTCGAGTAAAAATGCATCAAACATTCTTCTTGAAAATCATATAGAGGAAAGAGTAGTTCAAATTCCAAACACTTCTTCTATACACAAAACTTCTTATCGCATAACAATGTCACACAATCATTATCTTTGAGAATCATTATAGAATATTCATTCAGTGCCTTCCCAAAAGAACACCACCTAATTGTCAACAGTTCTTCTTCTACAACTTCACTCTTAATATGATTAGGTCTCAAACCACTATCGTTTGGAAAGAGCACATTGGAAGAATATCTTAGGTCTCCCACTTCAAACTTACCAATTGGATAGATATCCTTTAAGATCAGGGATAGATGCAAAATCAAATAGTTAGGGGAGTTGGATTCACTACATTTTATACATGTACGATGTTGATTTATTTTTTTCACCTTTCCACTAAAGCATATCTATTAATTTATATTTTTTCTATCAGTTCATTGAAAAAATAAAAAATTACATAATTTTCATTTTCAACAAAGATTTGTTAGAAAAAAAAATATGTCAATAAAAAACTGCAAGAAAAAAAAATACATGAATATTGGTAATATATGATTGCCTTTTCATAATAACTTTACATGTTTATTCAATAACAATACTTTAAAAAAATAATAATAATCAATCATGCAAAAATTTACATCATGACAGTAATTATAAAAAAAAAATTGTTATTAAACTAAGTTACATAATTAGTAATATTTATAAATAATTGATATGATGTATGGGTATTGAAATTATTATTTATGGTATACCACTAGTAAAAGTAAGAATTAAATATAGTTCGAAGAGAGAGAGAGAGAGAGAGATGAGTATCATCTAAGTAATAAATGTATTTTTGAAAAAGTAAAATGACATGTGATTTGAACATATGACCTGTTAGGTACAAAATTAAACATTTTACCACTTAAGTATATATGTCTAACCATATTTTAATTGCTTTATAAGATATTATTATACTTTTTTTTGTCATAAAATTAAAAGTTTAACATTTTGCAAGCTTAGGAGGGCTCCTTCGCACCTAAAATCTATTTATGATTGGGATTCTCCTAATGGCCATAGAAACATATTTGGCATCCCATTAAGATGTGAAGTAATTAGCCTCAAGCATTCCATACTTTTGTTCAAGTTGTAACCCTCATTTGCACTAATGGGGCCAGCGTCATTATCGATGTTTGGGGGTAACCTTCTTGAAAGTATCGCTGTCAATATATTAATAGACTCGTTAAGAGCTCATGAAATACTTTTTTTTATAATATTATTTTATTATATATAATTATTTTTAATTAATATATTAATATAATATTATATGTAATCATATATAACTAATATATTATTGCGTATACAATAATATATTAATATAATTATAATAATTTATGTAAATGAGCTAAGATTAGGCTCATTTAGCTAAGCTTAAGCTCGAACTTATCCTATGTTCTTAGGACCTCAAAAAATAAAATCATAGATACAGGATCCCATACCAAGTATGTGGGATGGATAGGAATGTAATCAAGTTAGGTTTTGGAAAATTATATGAACTCGAAACCCGATCCGCTACCTTATGAAGTCTACCAAACCCGACCTATAACCTTATAGGGTTTTCATGCTATCTTAAAACTCACTTATAGGTTTTGATTTAGAATCTGATCCTAACCTTATAACCCTATCTTTTAAAACTATTTTCAAATTTTAATAATAAATTTGAGAAAAACTGGTGTTTTGGACAAAAGTTTCCTATACATTCAAAAATAAAAATATGCATATGAAATTGATAGAAAATATTGCAAACCACATTCATCATACAACATTTAAACATAAATATCTTACTTTTGTCACCGTATAAAATCTCAAAAAGTGGTTAAATTAAATCTCCTGCTGAGCTTAAAATATAACAGACAACAAATAATATTAATTTCCACAATAAATATTACTTGAATAAAATTTAATAAAAAGTTCTAAAATATGTAACTAGTCTATGGACATAAAAAGAAAAACATCTTTAGGAGATAAAAAGGATAGTAGCTCCTTCATAACTTATTTCCTCTCCTTACCTCTTTAGAAATAATTTTAACTATTTATTTTTTAAAATTATAATACTAGTTGCCTAATATCCATCGAATTTATTATATGATCAATATGACTATATAGAGTTTTTAATAGATTAGACCTATTAGAAACCTATGATGGCCTCCTGGAATAGAAATGCTCTAAGACCACCTTTATCGAAAGTAGTTAGCTCAAATACCTATGCAAAGGATTGCCAACTGGCATTGCTTACCGATAAAGTGAGATGCTTGATGAAGCACCGTCGCTCTACGAAGCAACTCATTTTTGTTTATCTTTTTTCTTTTTTACTTTTGTTAGATACGTGACCCATAAAATGCATTCAAAGCCAGCTGATTAAAAAATGACTGTTGTGGCGAGAATAAAAAATTATGGTCATTCTGGCCAATGTACCTGCACTTGCACCTGCATTGCAATTTTTTTGAAATTTATTTATCTATAAATATATAAACATTTGTAAAATCTCTCTCTCTCAATTCCTAAAATTCACCACAATTCCTTATCATTCAGAAAATCTCTCTCTCAATTCTCAAACTGTGCCATAATTCTCCAAAAATCTTTCTATCCATAATTCCTTATACATGGACCTAAATAATTCTCAAAATTTGCCACATGATGAATAACCAAACTCACAAAATTTTCAAATGCCACATATTTCACAAACTGGATCATACCTTCCGTTTGGTGTATTTTTCCAAGGCGTCCTTAATTGCAATGTCCTCCAAATATTCCAATTATGAGCTAAAGCCCTATAAGTTTTAGTCATAATCCAAGAAGCATGAAAACGCCATATTTTCCATATATTCCACAGTTTTTCACTTGAAAACTTCCAACCATTCAATGCGATGGGAAATTCTCACTGTAACCAAATTTAGATCAATCACCACAAACATTAATTAGTATAAGCTCACAATACCCACATGTTTTACTAAAAAAAATTTAGAAGATGAGGATGATAATGAAAATGGGAGTGAACAAGCTCTTACAAAAAAATGGGAGCAAAATAATGATAAGCTTTTAATTTACGTATGGTTGAGGGTTAGTAAATATCCACTTGTTGGGAACAATCAACCATTACAGATATTTTGGTAACGAGTTCATGAAGAATTTGAGAAGGGACAATTGTATGAAAAGGAGAAAAATCCATTGAGACGAACATAGTAACAATGTAAAGCTCAGTGGTCAAAAATCTCAAAGATGTCATGAAATTTGGGGCTCATTGCGATCAAATAAAACAGCATAGACAGAGTGAAAAAAGTGAGCATGATTATATAAAAGATGTTCATGATTTATTTAGACAAAATTAGAATAAATTATGCACTGTTGAGCATTGTTGGATCATATTGCGTAATGAACCCAAATGGAGATATGAATTTGAAAATGCCGAAAAAAAATACAAGTAAACGCTCCAAGGTCAATAGCTCTAGAGCATATACCAGTTCATCATCAAGCAATGATATATCAACAAATAATGAGGTAAGTGAGGCAGACAATTGTTCACCTAGTAGAGCAGCAATAGAGAAAGGCAAAGAAAATGTTGAAGGTAGTAAGAAAGTGGATGAATTCATTCACGAGATACAAGACTTGATCATGGTAGATCATGATAAAGTGGAGTTGCTATGTAAAATCAATCAATTGAAAGATAAAGAAATTGAAATGACAAAGGAGAGGGAATATCACAAACAAGAAAAAGAAAGTCGAAAACAAATCAAATTGAAGAAATCAATAATGATGGCCGATACATAGTAATGGATGATGTACAGAAGGAATGGATAGAAGAGATGCGTAGAGATCATTAAAACAAGAATGAATCGTTATTTTGAAAAACACGACCCAAAATTGTGGCTACAGACTCGATCAAGGCTTGAGCCGAGGGCAAGTTCAAGGCCTCAATGTGGGCCATGACCCAAAATCGCGGCCAAAATTTTGACTATGTGGCCGTGATATTAGGTCGTGATCTATGTTGAGGCCTCGACCTTACTATCAACCAGGTCGTAGCCACAAAGTCAGAATTTTAGCCTCAATTTTGGGTCGTAGCCTATGTCTAGGCCTCAATATTGCCTTCAACCTATGTCGTAGCCCAATATCACGGCCAAAATTCTAACTCTGTGGTCGCAATATTGTGTTGCCTTGTGCCGAGGCCATAGTTGAGGCCTCGACCTAGGCCATGATCACAATTTTAGGTTACGTTTGTTGAACTTTGACTAGTATAACTTTTGGTATATAACTCAAAAACTTTATTATAATATGTCCATACAAAGCTCATTCAAGATCTACATTAGTTATTAAGGTTTATCCCACAATTGTGAATTTGAGGCTAAAAAAACATCGTTTAAGGCCTAAAAATGGCATTTTAACTATTTTTTGTATTTGATTTTTTCTAATATTTCATGGTAAACTAGCCGTTGTAAAACTAGTTATTGAAGTTAAAGTTCTATAAATGGCAAACAAGTATGTCTTCATAAATTGCACTCTTCAATTTTCTTATTCCCAAGTGTATGCTATTCTATTCATCTTATCAAAACGTAATGTCTACTAGTAGCTCAAGTAGCTCTGATTCTAAGCAAAGCAATGGTTACAACAAACACAATTGATGAATTTATTTTATCAAAGATGAGTAGTTTGCGGTATGAGCTAATTGCTTGTTTATATGAAGTGATCCTAGAGATATGCAATAGTTTCAACTCCACTAGAAGATCTAAGCGAAAGTATATAAATAGAGCTTTTCTAGAAGGCCACAATCATCATTATAATGACTACTTCTTGGATAACCTAGTGTACATTAATGAGCATTTCCGACATAGATTCCAAATGAAAAAAAAATATGTATTCCTTCACACTGTACAAGCACTACAGGATTACCCCTCCCATTTTACACAGAGGAAGGATGCTGCTGGCAAACCTAGTGCTTCACCACAACAGAAGTGTACTGCAAGTATTTGAATGTTATCATATGGAGTAGCGAGTAATGCTTTAAATGACTACTTGCGAATGGCCAAAGGTACAATCATACAATATGTCAAAAAATTTGTCCAAAGGATCATTGCCTATTTTGATGACGAGTATTTACGCCTATTTGATGATGATATTAATGTACTAGAGCGGTCACCTCTATTTGATGATGTCCTAGAAAGACGTGCTCCAATGACATGCTACACCGTAAATGGTAAAAACTATGATACGGGAAATTATCTCACTAAAGGCATATGTCCAGGGTAATCAACATTTATCAAATCTATTTCACATCCACGTGATCCAAAGGAACAGTTATTTGTTAAGCACCAAGAAGGACATAGAAAAGATGTTGAATGAGCTTTTTAGAGTGCTACAATCTCGTTTTGCTATAGTTTTTGGGATCAAGAGGTTTAAGGGAAAATTATGAGAGCATGCATAAGTTTTACATAATATGATTTTCGAAGATGAGCGAGATGACTACAATTTGAACTTTCAAGTACCAGATTATGAATTAGAAGATAATAATAAACCAGCACCTCACATTTCTCATAATCATATTGAGGAATATACAGCGTATATATAAAATAATATTCGACTCCGAGAAACGGTTAAACGTCGTTAGTTGCAAATTGCTTGATTGAACATGTATAGAAGCGATTTGAACTCACTAGTTGACATTTAATTGTTATAGTTGACTATTTTAAATTGTATGTTGTTTGTATTGATTTTAAATGAAATTATCGTGTTTCTAATTTATCTTAAAGTAATTAATATTTTGGTACTTCTATTTTTTAATAAATAAATTAAAATAATTGTAACTTTAATATATTTTAAATATTATTTTCATATTTATTTAACACAATAAGAAAAATATTTTTAATTTAAAAATGAAAATATAATATGAGACCCATAAAAAATATTAAAAATTATGAAAAAAATTTATTAAGTAATTTACAAATAAAATAAAGAATTACTTAAAAAACTAATATGATATGCTAATTCCAATGATTAATGAACCAAAGCTTGGGGGTGGGGGTGGGGGTGGGGTATACGCGGCCACCGATGAAATTGTATACCTACATGTCACAATATAATTGGTCTGCCTACGTGTGTCTCACAGACCATGCTCGTCTAGTAAGGTGGAAAAAAAAAAAAAAAAGAAGGAAGAAGAAGAAAAACTATCAAGGGGGAAACAAATAGGTCGCAGCAGCATTCGTACCGCGCGAACGACGATGGAGGTTTCCGGTGGAGGAACATTGTCGGAGCTATACAGTAGCACGAAGAGAATACTACTAAGAACAAGAGATGGAATGGAAAGGCTTGAGAGACTGGAGTGTTCTTCGACCTCTAATGGAGGATTAGACTCTCCGGAGCTTGCGGATTCGATTAAAAGAGACGTAACTCAGATCCAGTCTCTCTGTGTCGAGATGGATCGTCTCTGGCGTTCGATTTCCTTCAAGTCTCATCGCGATCTCTGGAAAAGGTAATTGTGAATTCAATCGCGTCGTCGTTTGTTTCAATTTCTCCATTGTATAATATATTAATTTTGTTGAAAGTGCTGAGAGTAATGCTGAATCGTAATGGTTACGGATGTTTGGAGACCTGCGTCCTTTGATTCTATAGGAAATTAGACAAAAAGCGAAAGCTCTTGATTAGGTTCAATTTGCTCTAATGTCGTCACACGTGTCTTGTCTATGGAAAACTTTCGCGAAATGATCTAATTCAATTTTGTGAAATTCCGGTTCAGGTAGGGAGTATCTGAGCCTGATCACGATGATCCATCGAAGGAACTGTATTCGTCATTCTCATTTACTTGCAACACATTAACCTATCTTCTGAAAATGCATATACTTGAAAATTTTTAATAAAATCTTACAAATGAAACAAGCCTTTTTCGATTCTTAACGACTGCACTGGAACTCGTTATAAAAAATCCTTGTGACTTTATCAAAATATATTGAAAACAAGTTCTATCTTCTACATCAGGTCGGTGTGGTTGCACGGACCTAGAAGTACGTGTGGAGTTGTTTATGGTATCGATATGATCTAGTCGTCCTTGCTATTGTAATCTTTCTGCAATTGTAGGTGCTTAGGTTATTTGAGTATTTGTATATTCTGAAATGTAGTTTCTTATGTGATGCACTTTGTTATTTCTACAGAAAGGTTGAACAAGTTGCAGAAGAGGCTGAATCGTTGAGGCAAAGTTTGGATAAGTACTTCTTGAGAAACCAGAAGAGAATGATGGAAGCTAGGGAGAGGGCCGAGTTGCTTGGGCAAGCTGTATGTTTCATTTTTTTAATTCATAGAGTTATCTTTTGAATTTGCTGGTGAATGCTAGCTGATGCAATATAATTAATGTTTCAGAATAGTGACTCTCATGTTTTGAGAATTTTCGATGAGGAAGCTCAAGCAATGCAGTCTGCACGTAATTCATCTCGGATGCTTGAGGAATCACTTGCAACTGGAGTGGCCATCCTTTCTAAATACTCTGAGCAACGAGAACGTCTAAAGGTAGTTTTAGAAGTTACAGTTTCATATGCATGGGTGCATGGAGTTTAACCTTGGGTTTTATATGTTTATTATAACTTGAAACCTTTGGTTGCTCAAAATGCACTTCTTGTCAGATGTTTGCGGGCTTATGTCTTCTATTAATACTTGTCATGATAAATCAAATGGTTGGCTGTTCTTTACTTAGTTGGAGCAAATGTTGAGTTAGGCTGATATCAATTTGATGGAATGGGTTAATAGAAAAAGAAGTGGAACTCCAAAGACCACAGGATCTTCAGTAACCAAGACATTTAGTGGGGATGATAAAACTCAAAGAAGTGTCGTGGCGATAACCATTCTTTTTATATTACTGACAAAAGATAAAATTTTCTTATTCTTTACTTACCAAAGAGCTTCCATTGTGTCATTTCATTTTATTAACCCAGCTGTGGTGGCAGTAGTTGTGTTAGGAATGTGTGTGGGTGGGCATGGGGGCTTGAGGGTTGTGGGTTCATCCCCACACTTTCTCAAGCATCTGTAATGTCTATTAAAACTTTTTTTTCTTTTTCTTTTTTTTTTTTTGAGCCGTGTTGTTTGAAATATGGCATGTGAGGTTAAATAATATGGCTGCACAATTTAGTATCATAAAAATCTCCATTGCACCTATTAAAAGTAGGCCTGATAGTGTTACTAATGTTGTTTTACCTCTCTTTTGGGTCCAGACAAGAGAAAAGATAAGTAACTTCTTTTAGTGGGCCATGGGTTGACACAAATCAATTTTCTTGTCGCTGAACTGAATAGAATAAGGATTTTTAAGTGTCCCTTTACTGTGCTGTAATAGTAATTCTATTATAGATTTATTCTAAAGAAGAACTATTGCGGCATTTGATTGATTGTAATAGCGATTCGATAAGAATTCTCTATTACGAAAGACATTGAATAGTTATCCATTACTCAAATCTATAAATAGCAATATAATGGTGGAATAGAATTTTTAACAAAATATTCCTTTTTAAATAAAAATTTAACAAATGAAAATCTTATTACAACTCTCTTCCAGTTTGTAGGAGTAACAATTATATTAGTCTTATTTATTTAGTGAAGTGAATGAGATAAATATTTTAGTGAGAAACATTTGTTAGAAACTGAGCAGTATGGATTTATACGCTAATCTTATATGTCTTAGTCAATGTATCTTCTTCAAACATTCTTTAAATCATGAAAAGCAAGTTAGAGCGGTGGAATCCCCTTCAGGATCAAATAATTCCATCAAATTGAAGTGCAAGTTGAATCAAGTCTAGTTAATGTGAACTTATCCAAAAATAAAATAAAATAAAAGTCTAGTTAATGTGCTCAGTTTTAAAATGGACCTCAAGTGAGTGATGCATCCGGGAAAAGGAAATCCCGATTCCTTTGTTATCCTCACGTAGCAGCATCAGTAATCCCTAATCCATGCTTATAGTATTTCTCATTTGGAGTTGTCAAAACTAAATTTAACCTGCTAAATCCTTTTATATCTTGGTAATTAATAATCAAATTTCTGCCAAATTTGAGGCATCATCTCCTCTTGGATGCTGATTTTATTTAAGGTAGTGTAGATTAGAGCTGTGTAATTGACATCTGCTCAAGCTTGATCCTCCAGTATTCTTACTTATGGATGCCTTATTAGCTTCAAAGCAATGATTGTATTGAATTGCATCAACACCATTAATGACTAGTTCTTGTGTTGATCCAGAAAGCTCAAAGGAAAGCTTTGGATGTACTTAACACTGTGGGACTCTCCAACTCCGTTTTGAAGCTCATCGAAAGGCGTCATCGATTTGATAAGTGGATCAAGTATGCCGGCATGATTTTGACAGTTATCATATTGTTTGCATTTTGGAGGTGGACAAGATAATCTGCTTGTATATATATCTCAATGCATATTATGTTTTCTTTCTTATTTTATTTTATGTTTTTAAATTTAAATACTCACGATAGTGCTTCTCGTTCTCTAATCCCTTTTGTGCTTTTGAGGCATAAAGAGGCATTATTGTGATACCCAGTTAAGCTAATTGAATTTGTCCTACATGAAAAAGTGTGGTTCTGGCCCTCAGTGAAATTATTTCAAGTTGCTTTTACTCCTAAAATAGGAATTGATGACACAAAAGTAAAATTTATAGGATAAATAAAAATAATGCTTAAAAACCGTAAAATGTACCTATAAATTACATGCATAAATTAATCTCTATAAACTGTACTTATTGAATAATACGCAGAACTAATTAAATAGATATGGCATAATACAAAGGAAAAATTGTTTAAATAAGACATATTATAGTACGAAAATCTCTATTTAGTATTATACATAACAAATATGAAACAATATAATTATATTGTTTAGTATTTATAATAATATACTATTCAATTTTACTTGTCTAATTCTTACAATCATATGCTCCTCTAGTTTCTTATTTTGTTCATGCTGTAATTTTGTAAAATACAAATGCTTTGAAGGTTAAAAAGAAGAAAGTTCTTACCTTGCACATTATTCAAAGGTTAGAATAGAGGTGGTCATGGGCTAGTTTTGATCAGGATCCGGCCTGGAACAACCCAATATGGTGTGTGCAATTGATTGGTCTAACTCGTGGGACCAGCTAGACGAATCGATCTCTTGGGTTAAACAAAAAAGCTGGTCTAGCTAGTCCCACGTAAAAATAAACAAAACAAACATACAAAATACACACCGTACGATGCATGCCGTTGGTACACTTTAGAAAGAAAGTCGAGCCTACTACACTAACTCCACCCAATTCTTGAAACAACATTTGTCCTGCAACAATTCAAAATCGGCAGACAAATAAATAAACTAGTTCTCCAAACACCTCTTGCCACAAACCACAAGTGCGTTCGTCTTGTAAAATCAAATTAACACCTTGGTTAGAATTCAAAAGTAGGTTTGTATTTCTATTTAAAAGCAAAATTATCTTAACCTTGATTTTTCTTTCTTACAATTTCAATCTTTAATCATTCAATTTATCCACCCAAACACAGTAGGACTATAACAAAGTAAATCGCTATAAATAAGGAGATAAGGGATAAAGAAAAAGGCATTGTGATTTAATGTAGGTTTTGATCCATCCCTTAATCTCCATAAACACACAATTGCCTTCTAATCGAGGACTTCAAATTGCACTTCATTAACCACAATCAAATAGTCCCAAAGTGCTATGCACAAACATTCTCACAAAATATACATGAGTTGTGTTGTTATATTCTACATAAACACTTACAAAACATAACTTATCCACTCACAAAATTACACACAAAAACATGTAATAAACTTATAAGCTCATATCTGGCCAAAAAAAAAAAAAAAAAACTCAAGTACATAGTGCTTTATATAGATTTGTTAACTAAACACTTAGTGGCACTATACACACACTCTTTCAAGGAAATCCCACATTGAATACAAAAGACATAATTCAGAGAGTAGGACACAAATAATTGTTACAAATTAAGCTCACCCAACCCTCCAAAATCTACTCTCAAACTCTTATTTTAATCACGGTTTTCAACATTTGTAGTTGTTGCTCACTTTCTCCAAAATATTCACTTGCATTAAAAGCACCAATGGCTAGTTTTCTATCGGCTATTGTTTGAATGCTATCCACTATTTTCTAGACACCTACTGGAGAACTATTGTCTTCTTCACATGACTTTCTTACCACTTATGTCTTATTTGCACCAAATGCTTCTACCATCCTGATGTTGTATCCTAGAACCTGAATGCCAACCAAATGTATATGGTTAGAAGCTCTTGGGTCATGTGAATTTGCCTATCACCTGGACACCCACCCCTAGCATTTGGATGCTAACTATGATTCCATGATCAGTCTTTCTAATCATGCTAGCATCCAATCACCTAGCCTATAGCATCTTGGCATGTTCGAACACTAGCTGCAATGCAATAGTTCTATCAAAAAACGACCAACACAAGAATAAGCATATTTATAATCTGTTTGTTTGGCTTTTCCTTATAGATACAGACACTTTTTTCAAACTTTTTTCTAACAAATTGTTTATTAAGAAATAGATATAGATAAAAAATAGTCAGCAGTTCTTATTAAAAGATCAAATAGATTAAATATAGGTAAAATATAGATACAAACTGGACATATTTACATATATCCTTTCAATAAAGATATAGATACAGACAAAAAACAGACCCAATTATATTACAATCTAAACCTCATCATATCACAAACATAAATTGCCCATTAAGTGTAGCTTTATTATATTATTTGAGTAATTGTATAATGTATTTTCTCGCAAAAAATTTGACTTGAACCCTTTGATTTGACATCTCTCTCTTCCTTTTTATGTCATCATTGTTCTAAATGTGTTAGGGTTTCAAAATCTAAAAAATAAGCCATTGCAAATCTTCACAAGAAAATGATTATATTTTTCAAAGGTTTTTTTCTCAATTGTTAAAACTTTTATTGTTTTTGTGCACTTCATCCAAAGCCTAAGCTTTCTATGTATACCGAGTGGAATGTTTAACTTTGTACTTGTATTGTGTTTCTAGTGATTAAATTGCTAGTTTTGATATTGACTTTATTCTATTGTATTTCATTAACACAAATTCAATGACTGATTTTACGGTTCTTAATGCAGGATGGACAAAAAGAAAAGAAAAGGATTTAGCTATTTGAGATGGCTAGTCTCTAATGTGTACAAGATACCTTCTTTTTAGGGAAATCTAGATACATTTGAAGATCTATTGTAATCTAGCTACACTGTTAGTTACCATTATTTTTTTAGTTACACTTATTGCCAGTATTTCTTTTATCCTTATGGGAAGTGGTTATAAAAACATCAAAGGCTATTATTATTATTATTATTATTATAGACAAGAAGACCAAAAGGAAAGAGAGCATCGAATTATAAGCAAGTTCAAATTTAAAATTGAACATTTATTTGCTCTCCACATTTCATTATTGCTTTCCAAACAAGAGTAATAAAACTTTTCAATATTTAAGTGTTTGAAAAATTTTAATAATGATAGCAATTTATTTTTATTTAATTTAAAGTGTTCATCTAACTAAAGAATAAGTGTTCATGTGATTCAAAATTAGAACTACATAAATAATAAGAGGTAGAGGATGTAATTCTCCACAAGTATAACTTACAAAACGTGTACAGCTTGATATTTGTGGCTAACCACAAAATGAAATTATGCCTTATGAAACGTTTCTTACTCTATTTCCACCTTAGACCAAACAAACAATAGCACATAGAGGACATAAAGTACTAGAAGCACTCTTAATAGAGAATGTACCACTAGCAGAGGGACAAAGTATAGGCTTAGGAAGCAGATTTGGAGTGATGTTTACAATGTTCTAAAAGGGAAAAAAAAGAAAAAAGAAAGAAAGAACCATCAATTGGGCCTTAAGAGAGTGAAAAAAATAAGACCAAAGAGAAATGGAAAAGTCATTTTTGATTTTCCATTAAAAAAATTGTCAAGTCAAGTCATGTAACATGGCTTTCTTGAAGTCCATTTACTTGACAAAAAGTCATTACTATTTAAGAAAATGGCACACACCGAAACTACTCAAATGCATCTTAAATCAAAATTACATAGATACCAAACATGCTTTATTTGAGTTGCTTTATTCCAAATTTCAAGTTTTAGGATCTTAATGTAGGGTTTTATTATTACAAAATTTCGAAAATTTTTGTTAAAACACAACGAAAAAAACGAAAACCCTGTACCAATATCCATGTTTCTTGATTACATCTGAACAAAAAAAGGTTTCTTGAATATACCTTATATTGATGCTTTCAAAAAGATCAGCAAATCGGATTTGTAGGAACCGCAGTCTTGCAATCCCCTCTACAGTATCCACACGCAAACGATTGTGTGCTAGTACTCAAGAACACAAATCCAATTTGTATCAGAATTATTTTTCTTCTTTTCTCTCTTTTAGGTTTGCAGAATTTCTCTGCCGTCTAATGTGACATCAAAGAGTCTGACCAAAAAGGCTGTCTATAGATCTATATATATAGACATGTAGGAAACCCTAGAAAATAAATATGATAAGATATTTATTTAATATTTAATAAAATACATTATTTCATTAAATATTAATTATCTGTCATAATCATTTATTATTCTTAAACTATTTAAGAATAATAAATATAATAATTCCTATAGGTTTAAATATAAACCCATAATATATTTCATTCGTTCTTTTGTGTGTGACCATGTAGGTACACCTAATGTTGATAGGAGGTCCTAAACACCTTTTAGACCTACATGACGTCATTGGTCTCTAGCAAGACATTATGTCTATCCAAATTAGGTGAATATCAGTAATCAGATTTTTGTCTGATCTATAATTTATGTCATTATCCTTTTTGTCACATGATATCTAGATTGAACATAGGACATGGAAAGTGTCATTCTTATATTGTTCAATCTTATCATTTCTCGATTTCCAAGTGATCTAATAATACAAATGAAATTGATCACACTATCAATTCATTTGAGCATGGCCATACATTTCTCAGTCTCACTTATCGAAGGGCCCAGAGATATCTCTCTCATAACGAGAGGGACAAATCCCATCTTAATCACTCAACTTCCTCTACATGATATACATTATGCCCAAACTTAACCTTTATAATTATCTGGTTAAAGATAACGTTTGATTGAGTTGAAACATAATGTTTCTCATGTTGGAACCTATGGTGATTTCAGGTCTAAGGATACGTTGATATAATTATTATGAAAATCACTTATGACAATATTCCATGTAGTGATCTCATAGTGAGTCAATTCAACACACAGTCATCTAATATGTGCCTATAAGTTTCATTTGTATCACCATACAAATAGACATCCCATGTTTACCAAATAAAAACTCATACTAGATTTAATTCATTATTATTCCCATAATAATGAGCATTTAGGAACATTTAGAATAATAAATTATTCATGGATTTCTATTATAAAATAAATATGCAAACAATACAAAAGAAATACCTCTGTTATTCATATATATATAAATATATATAAATATCAAATGATAATATCCAATAATTGGCCTAAGGCACAATCACTAACACTTAAGACCTCCTTCTGCTATAGGAGAAAGTTAATTGAGGCATCCTTACCTGAACTTTACATATTTTTACCATTAACTATTTTAAGTTTAAAAATATTAATTTGGTACCTAAATTTTGCTCATTTTTTTCTAATTAACTACCTATACTTTGGCAAATTTTGCAATGAGCTAGTTGAACTTTACTCATTTTTGCAATTAACTATCTTATATATCTAATTAACTACATCATCAAGGTACCATAAGTAAATTTGAAAGATTTGTAGGTAAATAAATTGATATTTATAAAGTTTAGATAGTTAATGACACAAATTGGTAAAGTTTAGATACCAAATGTGACATTTACTTGAGGAGAACATATAATATCTCATTTCACTTTAGATTTAGTGGCAATATCACTTATTTTTCATAACATAGTGTATTAGCAGAATAAAAATGGAAGCCTATAAGACTTGCATGGAGAAAATGATAGATTCTAATAGTTAGATTATCTCCACACATAAAGGGAATTTTTCCATCATTCTAAACAAGTAGCAATTTAGAGATCAACAAGTCATACAACACAACACCAACACCTCCCCAAACCTAACCCAAACACCATCCTCATCTCTCCCGCCCCCCCCCCCGCCCCCCTTCTTAATTTAAATAAAACAAAGGATTCAACAAGTTGATACATAAGAGCTACCCCTTTGAAGGCCGAGGATAGCAAAAGCTGTTATCTTTATAAGACAATCCACATTTTAGAAGACAACCTTACTCTTGGTTACATTTGCACTTAAGCCCAATGGTTTTTCAAACGCCTTCGAAGCTTCTTGAATAAACTTAGTCGAAAGGGGGTTTCCGTTTACAAAATACCATAAGATCGTCTGCAAATTCTCTCCACCTTACACCTCTAATGAAAGGAGATATCCGGGCATTAAACCATCCTACAAAATATAGAGGACAAAAACGTTCCATAGCAAGTACCAAGAGGTAAGGCGAGATGGGATCACTTTGACATAGACCTTTATAACCTGGAATGAAATTGTTAATTTTTCTTACTAATCTTTTCTTTTAATTTAAATTAGTTTAATCCATCTTAGTTGATATAAGATATTATTATTTCATAATTGCATGTATAGCATTATTTATTTATTTACTTTATATATATAATGTTGCTATTGGATTTGGGATGAGTTATGGAACTTTCATGAAGCACCTATGATCAAAACACCCAACTGAGTATAGACTTGAACCATCACAACAACAGATATACAATTCCACTACTTGTTGGTAATTTGCAACATTTCGCTACTCCAAGAAGAGGCAAAAAAATCAAATTATGCAAAATGATATCAAGTACATACTTATTATATGATATAAAATTTAAACTTTGTAGAGTAAGAAAAAACTTGTGTAAATCTTAGCATTTGCACATTTTCTTCTAGAATAATGAATATAACAAATATTTTGCTTTATGATCAAGAAAAGGGAGAGATGATGTGTAAGTTTTAAACGATAAATACATGAGTTTCCATCTTTGCAGATATATGGACTTATACCACTCCCCAGGCCGGTCAGGTCAAGACTTGCTGGGCCCGGGTCTTAAATTCATGGACCCATAAATGCCCCATCAGGGAGGTGGGATGGGTCCAACCCATTGACCCATCAAATCTTGGGGCGGGTTAACCCGGTTTCGACCTATGAAGATGTTTTTTTTTCATTTAAATTCTTCCAGACTTTGTTTAAACCCCCTAAATCCATGGGTCTAACTGGTGGACCCCACCAGGACCAATGAATTAGGCGAGTCTAGGAACTAGGTTAGACCTAGCCCCTCGAAGTAGGTCAAGAAGGCAACTCAACTTGGCCAGGATAGGTCTTGGTTCGGACCTAACCTAGGGAGATGTCTATATAGTTTGACAGGTGGAGTGAAAAGTTATAAATGGGATGAATCTGTTATTGTTCTAAGGACAAGTGGGTTTTGCATAAAAGTCAGCACTTAGAAAAATCTGATGAAAGATACAATGCACAAAATATTTTCAAAATCATAATGTTGCTACAAACACCAAGTTCATTCTTGAAAAGGGAAAAAATTCATTAAAATGATTTGTACGAGTCAGGGGCATATCGGAACGTTCTACTGAACTCGATCTCATATTGTCCTAATGTACGGCCCTGGAGTTGGTGGGGGAGGTAAAGGTACGGTGTACGATTCCCACATTTCCTGGCATTGGTATAGCTACAGATGCCTGTTACGCGGAAGGTGGTAGAGTAGGAGCGGAAACAGGAACATGAGCATGCATAGATTATCGAAGGGACTCAAGTAATTGTGCTAGCTACCTTGAAGTTGCTTGTAAGGTGGTTTAAGCATCGGCTATGGGTAGGGTTGGCGGCGATGCCGCTAGTTACTCTTACCCTATATTTGGTTCACTTGACGTGTTTTGTTCTTGGCATCTTCTTTCTCTGTCATGGTTGTTTTACATTTTGATTAACTTAGTTAAGTAATCTTCCAGTAACATTATTAAAATTTTCTATTGGAGTTCGGAAATGCCGGAAATTCTTATACAAGCGAGTAATTATAAAAGCAAGTATAACTTAAGGAACTTAAATAAAGAAATCTCAACTTCATAAAACATAATAGAGCTTTTCATTAAAACTTAAACTAGAGGTACAAAGACCTTTACGTTGGAATTAAAATCAACACATACTAGTGCTAAACATCACAACAGGCAACAAACATAGACGATATCCGGAACAACAAAGCTACTATGACCTATCTTTCAAGGTCGCAACTACAAAATTCAGCTTGGACTTGTGGGTCAAACATAGGTCTCACTTCCTTCCTTAGATGATCAATTCCTCCTTTTGTATGCTACTTCCTCTCCTTCTTCATCCTCAATTTCTTCAGAATGGGTAACTTCCACATTCTCTGTCTCATCTACTTCTTCCTCGTGGGGTTGGTAACCGATTTCACTTAGTGGAGGTGGCTGAGCCATGTCGGTGGGTGGAGGTATTACTTCCCCATACACGCCCCACCAAAAGAAGTGATTTTGAGCATCCGCCCAAAGCCAGTTGGTATGATCCCCCAACAAGTCATGGGCATAAATAAACAACTATCCAATTGGGTTCCAGGTTTGAAAATCGGGAAAGGTTCGTTTCCCTTCATTTCTTAACACAAAAGTAACTTCTTGTAACATGGGTTCCCCCAACTTATGAACAACAATCCTTTCCAATGCATATATTACTTCAAGCTCCAACCAACATTTCTTCCTTATAGGGCAATACTCAATGTTGGTCACTACTTTATGCCACTCGGTGTTCATCAACCCTCTTTTCCACATATTAAACATCTCTCGGACTGACCTAGAACGGCCAGCTAAAGCAAAGTCTTCGCATAAGACCCTAATTTTCAAATCATATTCGACCAAAGTCTCATCAGGCTGCTTACGCATTTGCCTTGCCACTAGACGGGCTTCACCAAGAGTAAGCTATTCACAAAGAAGAAAGAATCAGATTTGTAAAACCCATTCCACCCTTGCTATTCTTATCTAGGCCTTATTTATTTTATTCTTATCCTATCTTAGTATCCTTAAGTCTATTATTTAAAGTTATGATTCTAGATTATTAACCATGCTCTGATACCAACTTAAACTGTCACGCCCCAAAGAGTACCATAAATGTGACAGTTTGCCACACTCGATATTTAAACTCAAGTAAGGCAACCTTAGTCTTCCTATGAGTTTGAACATCGGGTGTAAGGGTCACTTTCAACATATAGGGACCATACTTTGCTTTGAAATAGTTTAAGGTGAAATAAATAGCAACACGAATGTAAATCATAACAGTTACATTTAGATTTATTCTATTACATGATCTAAGGGGCATACCCCCGTCAAAACGTTAAGAGTTCTCAGACTCTCAAAGTCTCTTATGTTATTCTTCAAATACCAATTTAGGAGACTCATTTAGAAGCTTGTGCCTACGTCTAGGTCTCGGCCTCATTAAAAGCTCCTTAATGTCCAAGAGCTGTACCTGATGATAGCGGCTCCTCGGAGATAGCCATAAATATTCATACTGCAACAGGAAACTATAGGGGTATGAGCTACATTGGCTTAGTGAGTGAGAACTTCCAAGATCATATTTATAACACACCATACAAACAAGTGCTTAGTCAAGCAAGTGATATGCATCAAACATATGGAATCAACAAACATGTGATCAGCCGGAAATCATATGTGGATGGACTTACGCCCTCCATCTCGGGTTAGCAGATTAACGAATCCTACGGTACCACGCCGTTTAAGCTCACGGTCAACTTAACTATAAATTCGTTTGAAGATCACGATTAACCGAACTTTACACCGTTTAGGATCATGGGAAACCGAACAACTGCTACTGCTGCATCCCCATCATGTTATGAATGAGTTCAATTTCATCTTTAATTCCGAATAATTAATTATACCAATTTTGTTAAGTGATCGATCAATATCCACAGACAGTCAATCCTAATTCATCTATACAAGCAATAGTTAATCACTCGGCTTTGATATTCTTATATTCCATTTCTCATATCAACAACAACCATACATAGTTCCCATTCATCCCCATCATGCATATCCATTTTATCTTTACCCAATTATCTAGTGCAACTATCATTACAATCACATACAATAAATGGAATCGGAAAAAATACTCACTCGGCCATGGGATCACCGGTCTCTTAGTAAACGTAACCCGGTGGTAAGGAATCGTCTATTTCGGGGTCACTTAAAAGGGAAGAAATACCCTAATAAGTATTTCATCACTTAACTAATCCAAATTATCTTATATAAACTATCAAATTCGTAATTCTCGTCCTAAGTGGGAATTCTAACTTAAAACGGTCATAACTTGGTCATTTTAACGCGAAATTTAGCAAATTATATATCGATTTCTCTCTACTTCAAAAGATCTATCTATTTCTAATATTATTTTCAAGTTTTGAAAACATTTAGGTCACAGAACAGAGGGATCAGATCTGATCAGTAACTATTTCCATTTCCGAAAAAGAGTTTTGTACTTGTTTGAAATGTATCTATTTGATAATTCAAGTATATATGAAGTATGAATGCTTTCCTAACATGAATGACATGTGATGAGTTCAATGTATGCATGATCTTGATAATTTTTGCTCAAAGAAAATTTTAAAACACCTTAATTTTGCAAAACTTCAACAATAACTACTTCTTGAAAATATAATTTTCTAATTTTGACATCACACTAGTGTTTCGGATTTCATTCTTAGGAATTTCTAGTTATCTTAATTAAAATTGGGTATTCATAACGTATACTACCTGACCTTCATTTCTACATAAAAATTTGCATTTTACACTTTGCAAGTATGTTTTCAAATAGGATTTACTCAAAAATCCGAATTTTTATAAATCCACCTTTTCAATGATTCCTTTGGGAAAAACTTGTGTGATGCATTAAAATTTAAGACTTTACTATACGTACTCCCTAAGGACTTCATTTAATACATAAAACTTTCAATTTGAGCTTAAATAATAGGTGTTTCCATGGGCATCATCCAAAGTTACGAATTTTACAAGTTGACTACTAACTCAAAATTTTCTATCTTGATTCTACTTCTTATTTTACACATTAATCTCATCAAAACTCATTTCAACTTATAAAAATCACTATTTAATGATATCTATTACCTATACCCTTCATTTTCGCATAAAACATGAGTTTTAAAGTTGATACAAGGGTTTTTAAGATAGAGCTTTGAAGTCATACGAATTTTCCTTTGAACATTTCTAACAAAACTTTTCCTTTTTAAGTTCTTTGTCTTATCTACATAAAGATCCACTAACTACCACATTTATATACACAAGACTAAATCTTTATGAGCATTAATGCATGAAAACACAAAATATCTATATGAACATGAATGTCAAATATAGTAAGAGTGTCTAAGTGTTAGATCTACTACTTATAATGCATGAAAAGGAGTTTAAGAACATGAACATATATTTTCATGCAAGATCTCTACTTCTATATGCATGAACATGATAATATCTCAACCAAAAACTCATCAAACACAAGATCTACTCTTGTGATGGCTTGGTATTCATATATTAGCATTTTCTTATCCCTAGCAAATGCTCATGGGGATTTAAGGTGAAAATACATATGAATAATCTTTCCATTACAAGATTAAGTAGTAAGAAAGCTTGAGAATCATCACCTAAAAATGGATTTGGTGAAGAAATAAAGAAGAAATGAAGCTTTTGTGTGTGTGTGAGGGGTGGAGAGTGTCACGGCAAAGGAGGGAAAAGATAGAGAGGGTTTTGTGATTTTTGAACAAATGAAATGAAACGAAACGAAGGAGAGAGAAAGTTAAAGATTATTTATATTAAGTGAATTTAGGGCTTGTTTGAAGTAATAAAAGAAGAAAAAATAAACAAATAGAGGGAAAAAAAGGGGGGTCTTGCGCCGGCCAATGTAGGAGAAGAGAGAGGGAGAGTTGATTTTATTTGAATTTGTAATTTATGTAATAAAATGTATTAAATGTGATAATTTATTTAAGAGACAAAAATTTCTTGGAAAAGAAAATATATAATGAGTGTTTATAAGGATGTAAGACTAGGGTATGGATTGTGTGTGTAGTAGGTTGTACTTGTCAATAGTGATAAATAGTAGACAAGACATTTACTTTACCGGTAGTAAAGAAAATACGAAAAAAAAGGCTATAACTGTAATTTTTATAACCCGAAAAATTATAAAATGTATATTTTTGAATTCCTTATAAAATTTCGGTTCTAAAGAGTATTCCGGAATATTTTTCTAAATTTCTAGTTTTAGGGCTCACTTTTTCGTAAATGAGCTCGGGAATGCCCATAATAGAAAATTTTTCAAAATCAAAACTTCCTATGGTTTGAAATATACTTTAAAACAATAATCCACATTAAATTATTCTATAGAGGTTTTTTTTAATTGAAATCGAGGAAAAGCCAGATCTAGGGTTCCTAGGTTTCCTTTTTCAAGCTCAACTGATCCGGTTTAGGGTTTTGGTTTCCGATTTTCGAAGTTTACTTAGTTACTAGAAAAACTAGGCTTACATATAATCCGAAAAATTATACAACTGATATATTTGGAGTTCTTATAAAATTACGAGTCTAACGGTACTAATATCATATATTTAATATTTCGAATCTCGAGGCACGCTTTTTAAAGTCTGTACCTGACCGGGTTTGAAATAGATAGAAAATTCGCTAGTCTTATATTTTAAAGCATCCTAGTATTATTACGACCTAAACTATACCCTTTACTCATATTCCGACTCCTTGGTTTAGGATTACGGGATTACCAGGTTTAACCTATTAGGGTTTCCTAGGAATTGTTGGCTTAGGTTTTCCGGTTTAGATCGTTGCCAACTTAGAAACTGATGTTTTATGTTTATACAACATGTCAAATTTGATGGATTTATTTTAAAGTTCATTCCTATAAGTATTTAATATCTCTTGGCGTTTTTTTGAAATTCTTGCATCGGGTTTTATTTCTGAAGGTTAATTGTTAGTTACTTTCTTAATAATTTGTTTGTGGGTTCTATATTACCCGATTTTTATGAGTCAAAGCTAAACATAAAATTTGTCATACGTAATGGCTTTGGGTTTGAAGACTATTAAGTTCTTGTTTGTCTTTTAAGGATTTTCTTTCTCTTCAAGATTAAGAAATTTCTGGATTTGTTCAAGATTTCGGACTAATTGAAATTCAACTTTAATTTGGAGTCATCTGGTTAAAGTTTATTTTAAATATTTATCTTGGAATTATTTACTGAAATTTTTCGGGCTTACACATGGAATCATTGGTCCATGGGGCGGGTCCACCTAATTCGGACCTTGTTTTTTTTTAAATCAAAGATTAAGTGCAAATTAAAAAAAAAAAGAAACATAAAAAAACAAAACTAAGTTGCATGCATGCACTAGTCTCAAAGACATTATTTAATGAGCTATTTTTTCAATAGGCAGTTTTCAAATTTCCACGATTCAACATTGCATGCTCATGTTGGCACTACTCCCAAGTTCACAAGACAGTTCAAATCTGTGCAAATGTTGGACACCAACTAACTTAAATTTACACTATTCATAGGTCCATAGTTCATCGTTGTTGGGTAGTTTCCATGGTCGGGGATCTTTACCCCCATAATATTTGTAATTGCTATGTAAAGTAGAAGAATATCAAATGTAATCAAAATCACTAAAGAGGAATCAGAGAGGACAGAGGATTGGAGAAGAAGAATCCTTTTTTTATCTTCATAAGAAATTTGAATAAATTCATTTATGTTTCCTTGTTTCTTCAAATATTTTGTTTTTTTTTTTCAATTTGAACCCTCTCAAACCGTTGGGTCCCATGGGTCTTCATAAAGGACTTGGCTTGGACTCACATACCCAATGGGTCGACCTAGTTGGTATGAACCGCTCTAACAGGGTGAGTCCAAAATAGGACCCACCATGGCCAGTTTAGGTCAGATCTCGATTCAAACCCGACCATGAGAGCTGCCTAGAACTATTGAAAGGAGCTAATATTTAATATTTTCAATCACTTGGTATTAAATGCTACATATGAGGTATGATAAAATTATTCCTACTTATTCGACAACTAGCAAAGGATATAGAGTGCGCAGTAAAAAGACCATTGTGATGGTTCACCATGTGTTAAATAAATGAATTCTTAATCTACTTAAGGAAAGTTTTGGAGTATTAAAATGTATTCTGATAAGTTCAAAAGGATATTTCTAAAAGATTAAAGTATAGGAAGTTTATTTGAAAATTTAGAAGCACGTTCACATCAAGTTAAAATTTGAAGAAGTTATTTAAACATCTGAAATTCAGAAAGCATATCTTTAATATCAAAATTTAAAAGGTTATTTGTCACGCCCTAAAAGAGTTCATAAACATGGTAGTTCGACACATAGAATATTAAATCTTAGGAAGGAAAAATTTAGTCATGTAAAAACTTTGATATCGAGTGTAAGGCGTACTTCATGACAATAGAGGACCTTTATTTGAAACTAGTAGTTTAAGAAGATACAATTAATAGCATCAAAGAATAGAAATCATAACTTCACAACTCAAATAAAATAAGTCTCAGAGTCCAAAGGGGCCATACCCCCATCAAAATCATTACAAAAGCCCCAAAGTCTTTCTACCAAAATAAATTACATTAGGAGATTTCTATGAAAGTCGATGTCTTATTCTATAGCATGGACTTCTTCCAAAAGCTCACTAAGTCAAAAGTTCGGTACCTAAGAGAAATATCCCCTCGGCTTCAACTAGAGATAGGCGAACTACAACAAATATCTACAGGGATGTAAGCTTAACTTGCTTAGTGAGAAATATTCTTGAAACAACATACTAGCACAAAATAATTCAAACAAGTTATTTAAAATGTATGAAATGCATCAAATACATGAGCAAACAATACTTATGATTATTCAAAAATCATATGTTTGAATAGATTTATGCCTTCCATTCAAGGTTAGGCGTTTCCGGCCAATTACGACCATAGTTCGCAAATAAGTTTTTGTAGATTTTACCAGCTACTATTTGCCACTAAAACATGTAGATCATACTAGCTACTACATGCTACTTGTAGAATCTACCAATTATGCCAACCACCATTATTATGCTCTTCTCCCACCAACGGTATAATAGCAAATGCAATGCAACGTACCACGTGACATGCATGAATCAACTTGTTAATTTATTCTTGACATGTGATCCATGTATTTTAAAGGTGATCAAAGAATATTCAAAAACACTTCATGATAGTAGTAAGTCAACAATTAATTTATCAACAATTAAAGTTTCAATATGCTTAGTATACTTTCAACGAACATTATCAAGCTCATTTCATTTTTATATTTTCCTACATCTAGTGCCTCTAGCTACAATCATGAGCATAAGTATGAAAATTAAGGGAGTAAACTCACTCGACCATGTCTTAAGGTAAATCTTCTAGTGGAAATAATCTTCAGGGTAAAAGACTTCACCCTCCTCGTCACCTAGACAAAAGAAATACCCAGAATGAGTATTTTATGAAAGTTTACTTAAATTTTCTAATTCTATTTGTGTTATTCGCATCAAAATCCGGATTGTTGAAATTCTAGCTTAAAATGGTCATAATTTAATAATTTTAACATATTAGTAGTCGTTTTCTACCTAATCGAAAAGATCTATCTATTCTAAGGTTATTTTTAATATTAAAAGTCATTAAAGGTTCAAAAAGGGATGGTACATATTCGTCCAACATGTTCAACCCCTAAATTTTGCATTTTTCAAAAGTTTTTCACCACTTGAATACCCTATAGCAAATACAAAATAGTTATATATATGAAAACCATTTAGTATTGATATAAACTCATTGTATGCATAATTCTGGTGATGTTGTCTCGAAAGTAATTTTTTGTAAAACAATTTATTTTAGAAGTTTAAAAATTAAGTTCATGAAAATCTCCCTTTAAGTTATTGGAAAAAAACTTAAAATTTTTAATTTGTTGTAAGTGTATATCTAATTATTATAACTATTATTTTTATATTTTCTTAACTTCATAAAGAAAAATTATTTCCTTAAAACTTGATTCTTCACGTTGTGCACAAATTTTATTTAAAAGTAACTTTGAACTAGTAAGATGATTGTAAGTTTGTGTTATAGTAAAAGTTGGTTTGTTCTTGGTGTTTAACAAAATATTGACATATGCCACATAAACAAATTTTTAAGAAAAACTTGCATAACAAAGAATTATCGATATTGAAATTTTATGGTAAATTTATTTTAACATTTTGAAGAGAGTGTAGTTGATCAATTGTTCATGGTCTTGATGAAAATTTTTCCAAAGTGTTGAAAATTAATTTCCTTGAAAATCAAGTCTCATGTTATATAGGAGAAAATAATTGGTATTCACTTTTTGAATATTTTACTAAGACAACAACACCACTTTAAGACCATGCATGCATATGAACATAGTAGTTTTCCTAATAGATAAACTTTGGCATGGACTCATGTAGAAATTATAAATAGAAAATCAAATTGCAAGATATTAAAAATAAAGATATAGAAGTCTTAGCTTGTTATCAAGATTTCCTCGAACTTATAAATGGATAAGTTCCATAAAAATTAAAAAAAAAACATAATTAAAGAAAATCATGGAAGTCTTAGATTTATTTCAAGACTTTCTGAGACTTGGAAATGGACAAGTCTCATAAATAAAATAAGAAAAGCAAGAAAATAATTGTGGAAGTTTTAGGGTTCATCAAGGCTTCTCAAGACTCAAATATTTCCAGTCTCATGAATTAAGTATAATAAGCAATAAGAATAAAGAAAGAAATATGAATCTTAGATTATATTCAAGGCTCTTAGGACTTGGATTACGGACAAGTCCTCTTTTTGTTTTGACTTGATTTAAGATAAGTCTAAGACTAGAGATTGATTAGCCTTATCTATTTGCATGAGATAGAAAATAAGTAATGAAAGAAAAGCAATAATAAGTTGTTAGATTAGTGAGCTTTAGGCTCTAAAAATTTATATGCATACTAATACATATATTAACATGTAGAAAGTTATGTTAGAAGCAAGAATATAACATATACGTAATTTCAACATAGAGTTAAATAAAACATGAACAAGATGTTGTTTCTATGATTTTATTCCCTAGTGTAAGCTTATTTGGATTTGTTGAAATCATAACATACATGTTGTTTATGTTATGTTAACATAATCTAAAGAGTGAGTTTTTAGTGTTTTTCCTAAGTATAGAAGATAGAGGATGGAAGGTGAATGAAGAGAAAAATTTGTGAAAATCACAATAAAGAGAAGAAGGAGGCTTACGGTTTGGGAAAGGAAGAGAGAGGATTTAAGAAGAAATTTTATAAGAGTTTTGTTAATGTTTGAGAAGTGTGTATAAAGAATGAAGGAGGGGGGGTGATATTTATAGAGTTTTTGAGTGGAAATTACAGTAAATTAAATTAAATGAAAAAAAAATATAGATGGATGAGAGAAGAAGTAGCACGGGTTCTAGCATGGAGGGGGGAGAAGAGATGATTAAAAATTCATTTTTGTAAAGAAAAGTAAGTAATATATAAGATAAGTTATGTATAAAGTGGTATTAGAAAAGATAATATAAGAATAGGTGTGTAAGAGATGTAAAAATAGGTAATAAGAAAAAAAGTAGAGATAGTAAAATAGTAATGAATAGTAATTGAATAGTAAACAAGACAATTTGATCACCGTTAGTAAGAAAAATATATGTAAACGAGCTATATCTGATATTCTTAGAAGTTGAAAAATTTTGTAACTGATATTTTACGGTTTCTTATCTTATTGTGAGTCTAGATATATTGTTAGAATATTTCATTATTTTGCGTGCAGGGACCTAGATTTTAAAAACTGATCCCATTTAGATTCGAAACGAGCAAATTTTGGACTAATATGATCTTTTTAGGTTATAAGGTATTATTTCGAACTATAATTCAAGTTTATCTAATGTTGTTTTAAGGTTTCGGGCATGGTCTTCCTAGATCTAGATTCACTAATACTTGTTGTTGACCTAGGATGGTTTTAGTGTTCCAGTTTGACTTCTAGTTCTAAGATTTACTTATAATTACCGTAAAATCTAGGGGTTTACAACCTACCCTTCGTAAAGAAAGTTTTGTCCCCAAAATGTGAATTATATATCTAGTTCACTGAATAGATTCGGGTATCTCCTTCCAATTTCGTCCTCTGCTTCCTAAGTTGCTTCCTCATGAGAATGCTTTCTCCATAAAACCTTGATGTATTTGATATCTTTATTTCTAAGCTTTTGGACTTTCCGGTCCAAGATTTGAATTGGATGCTCTTTATAGGTGAGATTTTCCTTTAGTTGCATGGGTTCCAACTCCATGATTTGGTCAGGATTCGGTACTGATAGAGACACATTATACTCAATTTTTATCATGTGAATTATGTTAATTGTTATTGATTTTATAGAAATTATAAGGAATTGGTACTTAATTAGGCTTAGTTGTGATATTTCAGGACTTTGAAGAAATTAGATTACAAATACAAGCAAATTAAAGGAGATTATTGCAATAAAAAAATGGAAAAATATAAGCTGGCCAAAATATGATTCAAAGCAGCCAACCTTCATTGTAAAAGACTTCAAAACCGGCTAAACAAAGCCAACACAGCTAGAGTATAAACAGATTTTGATCAGCCTTTAAAACAGACCTGTACGCCAACAAATTGGAAATCAACGTTGCTAACTTTAATCTGGCCTTAGCTATGCACAGTAGCGAAAACTTAAGCATTGTCATCAAAGCTGCTAGCTTACATCAAACTATTTCACCAGCCTTTGCAAATTCAATGAATGCCGGCTATTCATAGAGAGAGGCCGCCGACCTTTGGTTGGCCTTGAACATCCACAGTTTCAAAAACATTAAATACCGACCTTGAAGCTACACCGAAGAATTCTTCAAGAAAGCTAACAGAGTTTTTGTTTCGGAGATAATTCAACATTGAATGTCGACAATGTAGGCTGGCGACATACAGGATGAAAAAAACCAACCTTTGTTATGACAAAAGAAATTCCATCTTTAGTCTATAAGAATGTGTTCGGGGCAGATATGATTTCTCATTATTAGAAAATTAAAAAATCCTAGGAAAAGAGAGAATTTTATGGAGATGAGTAGCTAAGTCCATATTTTCTAGCCAAAGGATTGTTACAAGTTTCGGTTCTTCAACAATTGTGAGATCTAACTGATTTGTTATTGATCTATTCTTTATCTTGGGTATTGATATATCTTTTGATTATTTTGATATTGTTATTTTGCTTGATTGATACAAATTAGGGTCCATTTGTTCAGTTAGCAATATAACATATTGTCAATTAGAATGTTGAATCTATAATTATTTGATTGTTCTAATATATGTAGCACAATAACATGATTGATTATATGATAGATAATTCATTTGTGTTATGAAGATATATAATCTAGTCTAAATAGATCATCTTATGATTTGTTGGCTAGAGTTGATAATCTCTCTTGTTCTTCATGCTATTGATGAATTAAACCCTAAGAGCTTGTTTAAGGCTGTTTAATCAATAAGGGAAATAATCAAAGAGCCTGTTTTGATTATAAAAAAAAAAAAAAAAAAGAGGTAAGGATAGAAATTTTGTTAGAGCTTGTTAATGACCATAATCAATTTATCCAAGATAAAGAATAAAAATCTTTGCATCAATGATTAACTATGTGAACAAAACTGTAATGATACCTTTGGTTAGGAACACCTTGATTTTGATTTACTCTTTGAATTAGATTAATTGCTTAGGATATAATTAGTTTTCCTTGATTTCACAAACCCCACTTTCTTCTTTTCTTTATCTAATCTTCCAATATAAATAAATTTTACCAATCCCTGTGGATTCGACACTACTTATTGTTATATACAATTTCTATAAATTTTGAGAGTAGGAAATCAGTTTTGTTGGATTCAACACCCACTGGGTACATGCTTTCATAAGACTGATACGTAAAACACATCATGTATACCAGATAAGTTCGGTGGTAGAGCCAAGCGGTAAGCCAGATCTCCTACTCTTTCGAGCACTTCAACGGGTCCAATATACAATGGGCTTAATTTCCCTTAGGCACAAACTCTGTGGATGCTTTTGATGGGGTTCACCATTAGGTAGACATGATCTCCCACATTGAACTCAAGAATTCATCTTTTTGGTCTAGCCAACTTTTCTATCTATCTTATGCTTCTTTCATTCTTTATTGGATGACTCGAACTTTATTTGTTGCGTCATGTATAAGGTCAGGTCCAATCGCTAGTGTTTCCACATCATCACAAAGCAATGGGGATCTGTATCATTGTCAACACAAGGCATCATAAGGTGGCATCTTAATTGTTGAGTGGTAGTTTTTGTTGTAGGAAAACTCTACCAGTGGTAGGTGTGCTTCCCAACTTCTCTTAAACTCCATGACATAAGCTCGTAACATATCCTCTAAAGTCTGCATTGTTTGCTCTGATTGTCCATTGGTCTAGGGTTGGTATACAGTATTGAAATGCAACTTAGTTCCAATATACTTTTGTAAGCTCATCTAAAACTTTGACACAAATCTCGGGTCTCGATCAGATACGATTTCGGATGGAACTCCATGTAATCTTACTGTTTCCCTTACATATAATCGAGCCAGCTTATCCATCAAATAGGTCATGTTAATGGGTATAAAATAGACGAATTTGGTGAGATGATCCACTATAACCCATATGGCGTCATATCCAGCTGGTGTCCTTGGCAATCCACAAACAAAGTCCATAGTGATCTGATCTTACTTCCATTCTGGTATGGTTAGTGGCTTCAACAATCCTCCCAGTCTTTGATACTCAATCTTTACTTGTTGGCATATGGAACTCTTCATTACAAAGTTAGCTACATCCTTTTTCATACCGTTCCACCAATAGTGGCTCTTTAAATCTTGATACATTTTGTTCCCTCCCAATTGCATGGTATATCTAGAGTTGTGAGCTTCTCTTAGAATTTATTTTCTCATTTCTGCATCATCTGGTACACATAACCTCCCGTTATTCTCACTACGTCCTTGTCATCTATGGTGAAGTCGGTATATTTACTTCCTTGCACTTTCTTTTTGATTCTCTGAATCGCTTCATCATAGTATTGTGCCTCTTTGATGCAATTGATGAGGGTTAACTCGAGCTCTAAATTAGATATTTCCATATCCGTATTTTGTCCCATAAACTCAATTCTTAGCTTCTTGAATTCTCTTATCAATTCCTTTTGTTTGGTAAGAAAAGAGACAACTTCTCTGTGGTTCTAGCAACTTAGGGCATCAGCCACTGCATTTACCTTTCTTAGATAATAATTAATTCTAAGATCATAATTCTTAATCAGCTCCAGCCATCTTCTTTGTCTCATGTTCAACTCTTCTTGTGTAAACAAATAGTTGAGGCTCTTATGGTCTATATAGATCTTTTACGTTTGTCCATAAAGGTAATGTCTCTAAAGCTTCAGAGCAAAAATGACGGCAGCTAACTCGAGATCATGTGTTAGGTAGCTCTGCTCATGCGACCTTGATTGTCATGAAGCATAAGCAATCACCTTCCCATCCTACATTAATACACATCCGAGACCATTTCTTGATGCATCACTATGTATCGTATATGGCTTCTCGGGATCTGGCAACATCAAGATAGGAGCAAAGACTAAACATTGCTTCAACTATTGGAAACTTTGTTCCCACTTCTTGGTCCATATGAATTTCTCATTCTTTTGGGTTAACTGTGTTAGAGGCTTGGCTATTTTGGAGAAATCCTTCACGAACTTTCTGTAATAGCCAACCAACCCAAGCAAAATTCTTACTTCCGTTATCGTCTTCAATTGTTTCTATTCCATTATGGCCTTGATTTACCCGGGATCCACTGAGATACCATCTCCTGATATGATATGTCCTATAAAGGATATTTGATCCAACCAAAAGTCATACTTAGACAACTTGACATACAACTTGTGCTCTCTCAGAGTTTGTAGTGCCATTCGTAAATGCTCTTCATGTTGTTCCTTTGTTTTAGAGTAGACCAAGATATCATCAATGAGGAAAATTACACACTTATCCAAAATAGCTTATAAACTAGGTTCATCAGATCCATAAAAGCAGCCGGTACATTTGTCAATCCAAAAAAGCATCACTACGAACTCATAGTGTCCATAAAATTACACACTTGCCCCTTGCAACTGATCAAAAAGGTCATCGAGACTTCGCAATGGATACTTGTTTTTTATAGTAACCTTGTTGAGATTGCGATAGTCAATACACAACCTCATTGATCCATCTTTCTTTTTCACGAAAAGAACCGGGGCTCCCCAGGCGAAACACTCGATCAAATGAATCATTGATCCAACAATTCTTGGAGTTGCTTTTTTAACTCTTTCAACTCTATAGGTGCCACACGATATGGGGCCTTTAATATTGGCTCGGTGTTTGACATCAAGTCGATCTTGAAATCGATCTCCCGCTTCGGTGGTAGACCAAGTAGCTTATAGGGAAAAACATTTGGGAAGTCATTGACAATAGGTATATTGTTTATTGTAGGCTTCTCGTTCTCGTCATCCATATTGGCAACATAACTTTTGGTCCTTTCTATGGTCTCTTCTATTAGCTCGAACGAATGCAATTCTGGCTCTCTTGCCATAATGGATTCACCAACAAACATACACTTATTTTCATTTTGATCCATAAAATTTATTTTCTTACTTCGATAATCTACTATGGCTTTGGCTAGTGTCAACCAACTCCTGCCTAGGATTACTTCATACTTGCTCATTTCTAGAACTATAAGATCAACCATAGAGGAATGTCCTTGTATCTCTAGGGGACAGTCCTTCAATACTTCCTTAGTTGTCACCACACTACCCATAAGGTTTTTATTCTGAAGCTAGATGTGGTTACGACAATGGGAAAAAACGATTTTCTCTACTAAACTAGCAGTGATAAACGAATGCGTAGCTTCGGTGTCAAATAAGGTATACGTAGTCTAGTTACCTACTTGTATGCTTCCTGCATTTAACACGCACAGGTCACTAAACATTTACATCTTATCTTATGGCACTTCCTAATCGTCTATCTATCATAAGTATACTTTTCTTATATCTTAATTTTTATAGAAACAAAAGAAACAGACATATAAGGTTTTAGGCTAACCTGTAACTAAATCATAACCATAACCTTCATCGTCATCGATGGTAGCTAACTCAGCTCCTTCATCCTCCATTTCTTCACATAGCCATTGTTCCTCTGGATTGTATACCCTTAACCCATGCATCGAGGTTCCAGAGCGACTGCTAGTACCATTCTCACTCTTTCCTAGGGCAAATCCTCCAGATGATCCCGATGGTCGAGTTTTGGTAGTTTCCTTTGTGAACACTCATTGGAAAAATGTCATTTCTTCTTACAAACGAAGCAAGTGGTGGAGGCCTTCTTTAGAAAGTCAGGCAGCTTGTGGTTAGAATCTCCACAGAAATGGCATTTGTTCTGTAACTACAGGCATCTTTTTTGGCAATGAGCATCTTTACACTTCTAGAAAGTCACAGTGGTGCTTCCTTCCTTCCATTGACATTCCCCCTAAAATTGCCAGCAGACTTGAATTTCTTCGGCGGGTAACTTGAACTTGACCCATCCTACAACTTCTTTTCAAATACAAATACTTTCTTTTCTAGAGCTCAGGTCTTCCTTTTCTTCACCCTTCTACTATTCGGGCTCGTTCCACTAACTCACGGAAAGTTCGGATATTAAACTCTTCCAATCTTACTCGTAGGTCTTCATCCAACCCATTCAGGAACACTTGTGTTTTCAACTCTTCACTGTACTTATAAGAATCTGGGGCATACTATAGCAATCGACTGATTTTTGTTTCATACTGCTCAATAGTTCTTCCTCTGAGATATGTGCAGGAAATCTGCACTATACCGAACGCTTAGAGTTTTGGGAAAATAATTTTCCAAGAACTCATGGTGAAACATGTCCCATGTAATTGGTGGCAGCAACTTACAATTTTCGACTCCCACCACACTCTTGCATTGAATCACAACATATAAGTTCCATAACACAAGCGGAGATGATAAGGTACTTCAAAAGCGACAAAAGACCTTTCCACCTGCACTAACTAGTCTTCAGTCTCATCAGGTTTACCAAAAGCTTTGTCGAAATAACAATTACTCTTGATGAAATCGGGAAGCGAGTTTCTATATGGGTCTAAGTAGTGGCGATGGTAGCTAGGGCACAGTATGAGAGTGCGCATCATGCAGTGCTAGTATCTCTACTGGAGCTTGTAGTGCATGTTGTGGTAGAATTGGTGCTAGTGCATGTAATTTTTGCTACTGTATGACGGTGTTCAATATTTGGGCTAGCTGTCCAAGAGTGGCTTGGAGATTGCCTTGTTGATTCGGAGGTGGTACGGCTTGCAGATTTGGTAGAGGTACTTTAGGTTATTTTCCTCCTTCATTTAGTGGTTCGTTTGAGACGTGTTGCTCTCGGTGGCGGCCTCTTCTACCACAGTTGTTTAGATTATTTTTAGTTACGTGAGTTCAATAGCTTTTTCTTGAGATTATTACATTTTAAACAATAGTTGCGGAAATCATGGAAATCCCATATAATTAAAACATTATAAATCTTAACCAAAATCAACCAATAGGTAAAGAAATTTATGTGCTGAAAATCTCAAGAACAAACATTACTCTTGAAACTAAGACATACATTGGTACGTGAACCTTACATGAGGAAATCAAAAGGATGAAAATGGTTTGCTTAACACATAAGACAAGCATTACACTTGAAACTAAAAAACAAATACCTTTTCGAAAATACATAATTAATCTAACCAACCTAATATCATAGATCGTATACAAAAAGGTTCTATTGGACTATGTGGTATGTGCTCTAATTCATCCTTTTCAACAACTTCCTTCTTCCACATCTTCACTCAACACTTCCCATCACACTTTCATGGGGACGACGCATCTCCTGGGTTTCTACTTGATGATCCTATTTGTTTTTTCCTCATGAATTTCATCAAATATTGTCCAATGAACGTTCTCTTCCTCCTTTCTCTTGCCATCTCTTCACTTGCCACATTTCCTAGAATTACTTCATTTAGTCAAGTTACTGGGAAAGAACAAGTTAATTGGGGACCTTTCAAGGGTGGTTCTTTGGGGAGTGGATGATTGAGACATGCTTCTACAGCCCATGGAGTACTCACTTTGCTCATACACATTATGCTATAGTCGAGGGTCTTAATGAGTCATCCTCAGAATCGATCATCACAACATTTGAGTTTGGGGGCTCATTCCTAGTGTTAGTCCTTGGCATGGGCATTGTTGAGCAGCTCCTTACAGGGATGTCTATATAGGGTACTTGTCATGCCTCAAAGGGTACCCTAAACGTAGCAGTCCATCACATACGGTATTAAAACTTAAGAATGGCTTCCCGAAGTTATGCGAAAGTTTCAACACCATATGTAAGGCGTCTATCACAACAATAGGAGACACCAATAGGATGCATAGTTCGAGATAGTAAATACAGCGTATAAGAAATTTAGATAATCATCCAATTTAACATTAAGAGAATATAATCCTTACATCATCTTAGGGGTTTTCCCCTATAATTCTCCAAACAATCATAATATCAACTTAATCTTTCTCATAAGAAAACAATACTAACACCAAAAGATATTAAGGATATTAAGCCTAAGATCTTCAAAGGATTTCCAGAAGCTTTCCAAAACATAATCCCACTCGAATATGTGAAGTCCTTAGGCATAAAAGATATATTCCTGTTACATCAAAAGTCTATCGGAGTATAAGCATAACTAGCCTAGTGAGAATATTTCTGAATGAACGTACTTGTATAAATAATTTCAAACAAGTTATTAAATAAGCATATGAATGCATCAAGCAAGTGATCAAGCAATACATATGATCTACAGGAAATCATATGTTTGAATGGATTTACCCCTCCATTCAGGATTAGGTGTTTCGGGCTCTTTAAAACTCATCTTTAAAATCCAACTTATGTAAATAGTTCTTTTAGGCTCTTAATCGCTCATTTTACAGATTTATGGCTCATGCAAACCCGGCCACTATACTCTTGTCCCATCGAGTACAGTAGCTCATGAGATGAAACTAACTATGTGGTATGCATGAATTAATTAATATAACTCATAATATATGATTAGAGTAATTTAAAGGTGATCACAAAATTTACACACACTCCAACATAATAGTAAAACACAAGTTAATTAATAACTATTCATGTCTCGGTATGCTTAGCATTCTTTAAACCAATATTATCATACATAATTCATTTTCATCTTTTTCTACTTCTAGTGCCTCTAGCTACAAGCACAACCAAGTATGTAAAAGGCAGGAAATAAACTCACTCGACCATGAGGACACTTCCTTCTTATGGAAAAGTCGATTGGTAATTCCACTAATCAAAATAATCCTCCGGATATGAATACTCCTCGTCGGGATCACCTAATCAAGAAGAATACACATAATGAGTATTTCTTGTTGATTCTATGGTATTTATCAAAAACTATGGCATAAAATCATTAAAATTAGTATAGAAGATAATTCCAACTTAAAATGGCCATAACTTGGTGATTTTAACTCGGAATTGCGCAAATAATATACCGTTTTTCACCTACTCGAAAAGATCTATCCATTGCTAAGGTTATTTTTATCATTAAAAGCCATTTGGGTTGGAAAATACTATGGCACAGAATAGTTACGAATTTATAGTTTACAAAATATGATTTTTCCAAACTTTTCTTTACTCAAAAATCTTTAAGCAAAATATAAGGATATTTATATAGTTGAAAAATCCTTTGAACATATATTTATACTCATATTGTATGCATGATTTTTGTAATGTTGTCTTAATATTGATATTACATAAACAATTTGTCTTTAAGGGTTTTAAAAGATAAAACTTTTGAAAATTTCTCTTTTTTTTTTGAATTGTTAGAAGGAAAACTAAAAATATATATTTGAGTTATTATGAGTGAGTGTTTCCCTATTATAATTCCATTTCCTATCTTTTCAAAAGAAAATTAATTTCCAAAAATTTGGTTCTTTAAGTTATTTACTAACTTTATTTCTAGTGATTGAAAAATAAGCTTTTCAAAATATTCCTTAAGTTTTTGGTGTGGTCAAATATTTGTAGTTGTGTTAAATGTATGTTTTCCTCTCATTTTATATCTTTTTTCTTCTTTAGAAAATAATTTTACCTTTAAACTTTACTTGCTTGGCAAATTTTATTTTTCTAAGTTGGTTTTTAAAATAGTGAGTTGATTTTACCTTAATTTGAAAAACTTGTTTTATTCTTAATATTTGTTAAGTGGTAGAATAATTCATTTACACAAGTTTATAAGAAAAGCTTTCTTAATAAAAATTTTTAACATTAGAACTTAGCAAAATTTAATTTTTTTGAAAAGAGAATAACATATAAAAATTAAGTTTTGAAGAAATTTTCTTAGTATGTGATTTTCGAACTCTATAGTGAACCTATTTAAGTTTTATAAAAGATATGGTTGAGTTAAAATCTTAAGTTCAATGCTAAAAATCCTATCTTTATGGAGTATTTAGTTTTGATTTATAAAAGAAATGAGTTCTTTTTATTATTTTGAAGAAATCTACATTACTATTTCTTCTAGAATTTATGATTAGCTTATCCTTTGAAAACAGTTTATTAAAAACAAAACTTAGATCTTTTTGTTGAAAATTCCTTTTGTTAAGAAATCTAGTTCACTTTTAAGAAAGAACCCATTTTTATTTTTATTTAAGACAACAACATTCTAATCATGCATGAATATGATTATGTAGCAATGTAAAAGTAAGGATAATACATAATAAGATAGAAATGAATACTCATAAGCAAATAAACGTAATAAAAATATGGTCAAGCATTGGGAACCTTAGCTTCATCAAGGTATCCCGATCATATTGGGAGCCTTAGTTTCATCAAGGTAACCGAGACTAAGAATAGACTAGTCCAAAAGAAAAGAAAAGAAAAGAAAAGAAAGAGAATTGTTTTGACTTGATATGGACAAGTCTAAGACTAGAAAGACTAGTCTTAATAATTTGCATAAAACAAGTAAATAAATAAATTGCAAAGCATGAAAATAAATAAATAACAAGTGAGCTTATATGCTCTAAAGAAATATATGTACATAATATACATAATACTATATAGAAGTTAGATTAGAGCAAAAATAATAATAACAATAATAACAATATAATAACATAATGTAAAATAGGAACATGAAAAAAAAAAATATGAACATATTGTTGCTTCTTTAACTCTCATGAGTCTAAGACACATACACTAAGCTCATGCTAAGTTGTATAAACATGATAAAGAATATAAGTAGGATTTTTACCTAAGGTTTAATGGAGGATTTGAAAAGAGATGAATGAGTTTTGTTATTTTTCTTGAAAAGTAGAGGATGGTAGAGAGTGTTTTGAGAGGGGATTGTTGGAGAGAGGTTTTGAGAGAAAATTTTGGCAGAGTTTTGTTATGTAAAATAAATGTGTGAAAGAATGAAGGAGGAATGGGGTATTTATAGAATTTTTTTGAGTGAATTTTTGATGTAACAAAATAAATTAAAAGGAAATAATATAGAGAAAAGAGAGAGATGGCCGGCGGTTTAGAGGGAGGAGAGAGAAGATAATTTATTTGTTTTGTAATTTTTGTAAAGAAAAAAAATAATGTGAAAGGTTTGATGTGAATAAAGTTGTATTGGAAATGTAAAAAGTAAGAAATAAGAATGTAAGTAGTAAGAAATAGGTGTAAGAAAAAGTAAAGATAGTAAAATAGTAATGAATAGTAGGAATGGTACTATGAACAGTAAACTAGATAAATAAAATACCGGTAGCAATAAAATACGCGTAAATGAGCTATATCTGATATTTTTAGTTATCAAAAAATTATAAAACTGATATTTTTAAAATCCTTGTTTAATTATGAGTCTTTTGGTGTTATCGAAATATTTTTATTATTCCGAGCTCCAGGACATGCTTTTCAAGAACTAATCCGTTTGAGTCCGAAGGACATCCGAAATTCACGAATCTGATATTTTTATACTACCCTATATTATTACGAACTATTATAAGCCATTAACTCAATTTCGTTTTCTAGGGTTTGAGAACGCGAGATTGCCGGAGTTGAAATTGTTTGATTGTCTTGACCTTTGTTGACTTTTGAAACTTCGGTTTGACTAGGGTTAGGGTTTAATCCAACTTTACCCTAGAAATTAAGGGGTTTATATTAGGGATTGGATAGGTGGACCTTCTCATGTTCGAGTTTTCGAATCAAACGATTATTGAACTTTCTATTTTTGTTTTTGAAGATTTTCTTATAAAATCCCGTGATCGAAATTGTTTAAGGTTCAGTTTCAACTTAGGTCAGTCTTTAGGGTTTCGATTTGATATTCCAAAACCATTCTCGAAAATTTAGGGGTTTACAGTACTTGATTGGTTGGTTTAGACAAATTGTGGATATTGCCATGTGGCTTATTTTCCTCCTCATTCCAAAACTGATCTTCTCAGGGCACCATAGGATCAAGTCCAGTAGGTTCTTCCTTGAGGTCCTCTTTGGGTCTTCCTCTTCCTCCTCTTCTTCCAATTCCCCTTTTGCTCCTTCAACTCGTACATCCACCAACACTTCATCATCATCAAGATGAAGTCCAATCAAATTAGGTGGTTGCAAGGGTCCTTCATTGGGCACTAGGAGTATGTTCCTACATACTCCATGCCAATAGAAATGTCCTTCGTAGTCCACCCGCATCCAATTACTGTGATCTTTCAACTCATCATATGCATAAATAAATAGGAGGCCAATATTCCTTCAAGTTTGGAAGTTAGGAAAGTGGGCAATCCTTCATTTTTAAGCACAAAGGTAGCCTCTTGCAGCATGGATTTGTCATGCCATATTCGCGATGCTCTCTACGGCATATATCACTTCCATCTCCGACCAATTTTTCTCCTCAAAGGGTCAAATCTAACCTTCTAATATGAACCACGCTAATCTATCGATGCAACCCGATAACAATACGTTTGATTTCAATTCCCAAGACCGTTTATGTTTGTATGGTGACCGCGACCCGTTGTCTATAGAGAGATAAGAACCTTGGTATCAAGCGAAGATGCCACAATTGAATATGGAAAGTTCGATTGATAATTCAAAAGTTAACGCCACGGATTAGATCTGATAAGTTTAGAAAAAAGTTCACTCAAGAACCTAAGACAAATACTCTCAATTTTCATTAAAAAAATAATGCTTTGTTCATACAACCTAAAGGAGTTTATATAACAAGCAAAGGAAACCCTAAAGACACCAAATAATAAATGGTTTGTAATAAAACATAAGCTGGCGGCCATTTCAATTCGAAAATGAAATGCAAAGTGAACAGAATGTCTACGCTGGCATTTAGGCCGGTGGCTTTCCCACATACGCGAGCGGCATACCCCTTTCGGTTGGCGGTGTTGAATCCAGCATAAGCCATCCGACGTCTTTGTTTTCAATGCTGGCTTCCATCACATATAGGCTGGCGACTTACTTGCCAGCTTTGGTCCATTTCGCTTGAAACTTGTCTTGATTCATTCCTAAGCTCACCTTGATGATATTGACTAGTTAGGCTCATCCCGTGGTACAAACGTGTGACTTCTCTTCTTAGACCTTTTGAATCAACCCGTTGATCGCCTCTTTGAATCTTTTAGCTCGGGTCCTTGAAGCCGGGCTAGGTGGCATCACAATAGGATCTACTTTTGGTCTTCTTGCCATGACTCCATCACCTTCTTAGCTACTTCCTCCCTCATGGAATGTCTTAGGCCTCTCTTCCAATGGGCAAACATTTCTTTCAAGGATTTTGGTTGTCCAGCTAAAGCAAATTCTTCACATGGCACCCTTAACCTCAACCAGTAATTGGCAAAAGTCTCATTCTGGTCCTTTCTGAATTCCTTTGCTTAAACTCAGGCCTCTCGTAATGTTATCTATTCATAAAAAGAAGAGAAGTTAGCATCTAAATCTGCCCATACTAAATCTACCTAAGTCTCTTTGTTTCCATTCTACTTATTTTTATAAGTCCTTTCCTATTGTCATCATCTTTTATTCTTACTGCTCTGATACTAACTTAAATTGTTATGCCCAAAGGATACCTTAAATGTGGCAATCCACCACATAAATATTAAGCTTAAGAATGATCATCTTAGTCACGCAAAAACTTCGATATTGGGTGTAAGGTATACTTCATGACAATAGAGAACCTTCTTTGAAATTAGTAGTTTAAAAGATACAAAAATAGCATCTAAGAATAGAAACCATAACTTCATAACATGAATAAAATATAAGTCTTACAGTCCAAAGGAGGCATACAACCATCAAAATCATAACATCGGTCCCAAAGTCTTTCTACCAAAATAAATTACATTAGGAGATTTCTATGGAAGTCTATGTCTAATTCTACATCATAGACTTCTTCCAAAAGCTCCTTGAGTCAAAAGTTCGGTACCTAAGAGAAGTATCCTCTTGGCTTCAACCAAGAATAGGTGAACTGTAACAAATATCTAAGGGGGGGGTGTAAGCTTAACTTGCCTAGTGAGAAATATTCTCAAAAGAATGAACCTGTAAAAAAATAATTCAGACAAGTTATTTAAACAAGCGTATGAAATGTATCAAACACGTGAGCAAGCAATACACACGATTATCCGAAAATCATATATTTGAATGGATTTACACCCTTCATTCGGGGTTAGGTGTTTCTAGCCAATTACGACCGTAGTTCACAATAAGTTTTTGTAGATTTTGCCAGCTACTACTCGCCACTAAAATATGCAGATCATACAGTTACTATACACTACTTGCAAATTCTACCTGTTATGCCAACCACTACTATTATACTCTTATCCCACCAAAGGTATACTAGCGAATGCAATGCAACCTATTACGTGGTATGCATGAATCAATTTGTTAATTTATTCGTGACATGTTATTAATGTATTTTAGAGACAATCAAAAATATTCACAAACACTTAGTAAGTTAACAATTAATTTATCAATTTGAAGTTTCGATATGCTTAGTATACTTTCAACCAACATACCAAGCTCATTCCATTTTTATCTTTTCCTATATTTAGTGTCTCTAGCTACAATCACAAGCATAAATACGAAAATTAAGGGAGTAAACTCACTCGGCCATGTCTTGGGGCAAATCTTCTGGTCGAAATAATCTTTGGTTAAAAGACTTCACCCTTCTCGTTACCTACACAAAAGAATACCCGGGTGAGTATTTCATGAAAGTTTTACTTAAATTTTCTAATTCTATTTTTTATTTGTATCAAATTCGGATTGTGGAAGTTCTAATTTAAAACGGTCATAACTTGCTTATTTTAACTCGAAATTTCGTATATTAGTAGTCGTTTTCTACCAACTCAAAAAGATTTATCTATTTATAAGGTTACTTTTAAAGGCCATTAAGGGTTTGAAAAGGGATGGTACAGTGATAAGTGTCTTTAGATTCTTAATTTTGGAGTTATTTGAACATTCTTGTTATGTAATTTTTGGGATTTCATGGAGAAAAGGACATTAATTTTGTGAAAAATTCATTTCTTGGCTTAAAGATCATATTTGGAAGTTTTTATGATGGTTCAAAGGAAATTAAAGCAAATTAAACAAGTTTGAATCAATTTTGTTCAAGAAGGAAGTTTATGTTTTCATCCTTTTGTTCATCCTTGGCAAGGAAGAACTGGGAGGAAGAGGTCAGAATGCAAAAGAGAATTTTAATCTTCATCCTTACCTTCATCCTTGGCCAGGAAGGACGCGAAGGATGCGAACAGCAGCTACACATGAAGAAAAGATTTCAGCCTTTTATTCATCCTCACCCAGGGCTGACAGTCGAGGAAGACATCAGAATGCTTTTAAAACAAGTTTTAGTTATTTTGTCTTCATCCCTGCCCCGATCCTGGCCAGGATGACGCCTGAGGATGAACTGGATTTTTCCAAAAGTATAAATAGAGCTCTGTTTTCTTGTTTTATAACTTTTAGATCATTTTCTTAGGCTCTAAAACAGAAATTACGAAGGAAATTACGAAGGACTTTGCTAGGGCATCCATTGAAGATCTCAAGACATCAATTAGGGTTTATTCTTTCTATCATGATTCTTTCTATTTCCTTAGATCTTTTGTTCTTATTGTGAATCATGGAGGAGTAGATTCTCATACTCTTCATCTTGTGAAACCCTAACCATACGAATTGAATGTCTTTTGATTAATATGTTCATGTCTTTGTATCTATTCATGTGATTCAATAGTCTTGTGATTGATTTGTGCACAAATTAATTGCATGTTTGATTCTTATTGGAAAAGGTTTCATTCAATTAGATAGATCTTCATGAATAGAGGAATTGCTAATTTCACCTAGAGGTAGGGAAATTACGATTTTCTGCTATAAGAATTTAATTCTTGTTCAAGGATCATGATCTTTAATGCAATTCTATGTGATGTTAGTAAGGGAGAGGTCTCTACTATCTCATTTAGGGTTAGGAATTGATTAACTCGAGGGAGGAATTGATTTACTTGTTGAGATCCCGTAGTGCAAAGCATGAATGATTCATTAATCAATCTTTTATTAAGAACTTTAGGTTAGGGTGGATCAAGGTGGAGAGTATGTCTTGTGATTGAATTCATTTTGAAAGCAAACATTAGTTGATTTAGAGCTTGCTTAATCTTTTGCTTAGTAGTTAATTGTAGATTTCTCTCCAAAATTTAGGCTAAATAGTAGAGAACCGGTAATACTAGTACTTGTTCTTCAAAATCCCTGAGGACGATACCCTAAAATCTATGCTACATCGAATAGGTGCGCTTGCCTAGCTTCGATCGTAGATTTAATCGGGTTACAAATTTTAGAAATTAATACGATCGGTAAAACATCATCAAGTTTCTTGGCGCCGTTGCCGGGGATTTTGAAAAGCAATATTAGGAAAAGCCATATTATCTACTACTTTAGTCATTTTTTTTTTTTTTTAATTTCTTCTTTTCCTGCTGTTCAATAATTCTGATTTGTTCTTATTTGTTGTTATAGGTGTATGACAAGGAGCCTTCCGACAGATCTTCTCGATTTAGACCCTGAAATCGAGAGAACATTCCGTAAAACTAGGAAGAATACAATTGCTGAACATTTTGAGCAACTATCTCAGATTAAGTAAGAGGAAGAACAAGTCATGGCTGGAGAATATCCTAAAACCAACTTAGAGTATTCAAGGCCTACCCTTGATGGCACCGGTCCAAATATTGTGAAGCCTCCCATTGGGGCTAATAACTTTGAAATTAAAGGTGTTGTCATCCAACTTTTGCAGCAATACTGTCAGTTTGATGGACTTCCGGATGAGGATCCACATGCACATATCCAAAGTTTCTTAGAAATTTGTGAAACTTTTAAAAGCAATGGAGTTGCTGATGATGCTGCGTCTTAGACTTTTTCCCTTTTCGAGAGGGAAAGCTAAGAATTGGTTACTTCCTTAGGAGCTGGAACTATTACTAGTTGGGAGGATATGGTTAAACAATTTTTGGATAATTATTTCCTCCATGTAAAACAGCCAAGTAAGGAATGATATCTCTTCTTTTGTTCAAAATGATTCAGAAACTTTGTATGATGCATGGCAAAGGTGGAAGGAATTGTTAAGGCGATGTCCACATCATCAATTACCATCATGGATGCAAGTGCAAACCTTTTATAATGGTTTGAACACAACTACAAGGCAACTAGTGGATGCCTCAGCTGGAGGTACTTTGAATTCTAAGACACCGGAAGAGTCCTTGAAGCTTTTTGAAGATATGGCAAGAAATAATTACCAATGGGGAAATAACCGAGGCAAACAAAGAACAGCTGGATTGTATGAGGTAGATCTCATGACCTCCATTGTTGCTAAAATGGATGCTTTGAGTAAGCAAGTTGCTAGCATCAAGAACACATCAAATCCTATAAACAATTTGGAGAATCATCGGAAGATCATAGCAACTTCTTTGATCATCAGGAGCATGTTGATTATTTGGGAAACCAAAATAGGCAACAAAATAATCCTTATAGCAACACATACAATCCGGGTTGGCGCAATCACCCCAATTTCAGCTATGGTAATACAAATCCTCAAAGGGCTAATTATCCACCTCCGGGATTTCAAAGATCAAATCAACCTCCACTTCAACTTCCAGCTCCATCTCCACCTCAACCTTTGCTGCAACTTCCAGCCCCACCTCAACCAGAAAAGAAATCAAATCTGGAAGAATTGTTGACCAAATTCATTCAAGGCTCAGAAGCAAGGCATAGGAACCAAGAAGCTTCCATCCACAATCTTGAGAATCAAATTGGTCAAATGGCTAAGTTGTTATCTGAAAGGCAATTGGGTTCTCTTCCTAGTAACACCGAGCCTAATCCAAGAGAGCAAGCAAAGGCCATCACCTTAAGAAGTGGAAAGGAGTTGCAATCTGAAAAATCACAGGAGCAAGAAAAAGAAGAAGTTCCAAAGGCTAAATCAGAAGAATTGAAGCAAAAAGAAGTGGAACCAGCAAAGAAATCATCATCCTCTCTGTGAAGGAGTATGCACCACGGATTCCTTATCCTTCCCGCCTCAATCAAACAAAGGACAAAGAACAATTTGGTAAATTTCTTGAGCTTTTTAAGCAATTGCATATTAATATTCCTTTTGTTGAAGCTCTTTCACAAATGCCAAAGTATGCTAAATTTTTAAAAGATCTCTTGTCCAATAAGAGGAGATTGGAGGATGTTGCTACTGTGGAAGTAGCTAATTGTTCATCCATTATTCAAAATAAGCTTCCACCAAAACTTAAGGATCCGGGGAGTTTCACAATTCCTTGTGTGGTTGGTGATATCTGTTGATAAGGCTTTAGCGGACTTAGGAGCTAGTATCAATTTGATGCCCTTTTCATTCTTTAAAAAGCTAGGTCTTGCAGAACCAAAACCTACTAGGATGAGTTTACAACTTGCTGATAGATCTTTGAAAATTCCTAGGGGAATTATTGAGGATGTTTTGGTAAAGTTGGAAACTTCATCTATCCGGTTGATTTTGATCCTAGATATGGATGAGGATAGGGATGTTCCTTTAATTTTAGGAAGACCTTTCCTTGCAACAGCCAGGGCATTAATTGATGTAGAGAAAGGAAAGCTTACTTTGAGGGTAGGAGATGAAGACCTAGAAGTGAAGATTGCCCCACCGCTTGAAATATCCAATGAGTATGGATGATTCATGCTATGCAATTGATGTGGTTGATTTTTCAGTAGAGGAGCATCTTGAAGAAATTTTGTGTAAGGATGAGTTACAATTGAGCTTAGTGCATGAAGAAGGAAAGGATGTAATAAATTCAGAGGTTAATTCAATGATATCACAGCTTAATTCAACAAAAGAAATTACACCTCAAAATGAATTTGAAGAATTGAAAAAACAGAGTGAAGCAAGACTTAAAACATCCATTGAAGAGCCTCCGGTTTTGGAATTGAAACAACTTCCAGATTATCTAGAGTATGCTTTTCTAGCAGAAAATTCCAAATTACCGGTTATCATTGCTTCGGATTTGTCTTGTGAGCAAAAACAACAGCTTTTGAAAGTTCTTCAAGCACATAAGCGAGCCATTGCTTGGAAAATTTCTGATTTAAAAGGAATAAATCCATCTTTTTGTACACATAAGATTTTGCTTGAAGAAGGTTTCAAATCTGTTGTGCAACCTCAAAGGCGGTTAAATCCAAATATGAAGGAGGTTGTCAAGAAAGAGGTGATCAAATTGTTAGATGCTGGGTTAATTTATCCAATTTCGGATAGCTCTTGGGTTAGTCCAACTCAAGTAGTCCCAAAGAAAGGGGGAATGACTGTGGTTCCCAATGAAAAAAAGAGTTGATTCCAATGAGGACTGTCACGGGATGGCGAGTGTGTATTGATTATAGGAGACTCAATGATGCAACTAGAAAAGATCATTTTCCCTTGCCATTTGTTGACCAAATGCTTGAAAGACTTGCTGGACACATGTTTTATTGTTATTTAGATGGAATGTCTGGTTACTTTCAAATTCCTATAGCCCCGGAAGATCAAGAAAAACAACTTTCACTTGCCCTATGGTACTTATGCTTATAGGAGGATGCCATTTGGGCTTTGCAATGCACCTGCCACTTTTCAAATGTATGCTTGCAATTTTTGATGATTTGGTTGAAAATATTATGGAAGTCTTCATGGATGACTTCTCAGTTTTTGGTGATTCATTCAATGACTGTTTGGCCAATTTAGAAAAAGTTTTGATCCGTTGTGAAGAGACAAACCTAGCACTTAACTGGGAAAAAACTTTATGTGCAAGGAAGGTATTGTGTTAGGACATAAGGTTTCTCACAAGGGAATTGAAGTAGACAGGGCCAAGATAGATGTCATTTCAAGGCTTCCACCTCCATCCTCTGTCAAGGCCATTAGAAGTTTCTTAGGGCATGCCGGTTTTTATAGGCGTTTCATAAAAGATTTTTCTAAAATTGCTCGGCCTATGACAAGGTTGTTGGAGAAGGATATGCCTTTTGATTTTAGTCAAGAATGCTTACAAGCTTTTGAACTTTTGAAGGAAAAATTAACAAATGCTCCTATCATGATTACTCCGGATTGGAGTCTTCCATTTGAAGTCATGTGCGATGCAAGTGATTTTGCAGTGGGAGCGGTTCTTGGACAGAGAAGAGAGAAACATTTTCAACCAATTTACTACGCCAGCAAAACACTCAACAATGCTCAAGAATTATACAACAACAGAGAAAGAATTGTTGGCGGTAGTTTTTGCTTTTGAGAAATTTAGACCTTATCTTATTTTGTCTAAAGTTGTTGTTTTTACAGATCACTCAGCTCTCAAGTTCTTGTTGTCCAAAACTGATGCCAAGCCAAGACTTATTCGATGGATTTTGCTTTTACAAGAATTTGATCTGGAAATTCGTGACAAAAAAGGAGCTGAAAATTTAGCCGCCGATCATTTATCTCGGTTGGAAAATCCATTCTTAGAGGAGCTCAAGGAAGATGATATTGATGATGTTTTTCCTGAAGAAAAATTATTTGCAGTTTATGAGCTTTTTAATGTTGAAACTCCTTGGTTTGCTGATTTTGCAAATTTTCTTGCTGCAGGGATCTATCCAAATGATTTCAATTTTCATGCTAAGAAGAAGTTCTTTAATGAACTCAAGCATTACTATTGGGAAGATCCTTTTCTTTTTCGTATTTGTGCAGATCAGATGATAAGGAGGTGTGTTTCTCATAATGAAGGTTGGAAAATTTTGAAGGACTGTCATTCGGGTCCAACCGGTGGTCATTTCAATGCTAACCGGACTGCTCATAAAGTGTTGGAAGCTGGTTTTTATTGGCCTACCATATTCAAGGATGCTCAACACTTTGTAGCTACATGTGACAACTGTCAAAGAACAGGTAACATATCAAGGAGGGATGAAATGGCTCAAAATTACATTTTGGAGTGTGAAATTTTTTATTTATGGGGTATTGATTTTGTTGGGCCACTCCCTAATTCTTTTGGGAACAAATACATATTAGTGGCAGTTGATTATGTCTCTAAATGGGTTGAGGCACAAGCTTTGCCTACCAATGATGCCAGAGTAGTATGTAGGTTCCTAAAGAAGCTCTTTGCCCGGTTTGGAACTCCCAAAGCTATTATCAGTGACAGGGGAACGCATTTTTGTAATTCTCAGTTCGAAAAGATTTTGAGGAAGTATGGGGTAACACATAGAGTTGCAACATCTTACCATCCTCAAACCAGCGGTCAAGTTGAAGTATCAAACCGGGAACTAAAGCGCATTCTTGAAAAGACAGTTGATCATCATCGTAAAAATTGGGCTGATAAATTGGATGATGCCTTGTGGGCGTATCGAACTGCTTTTAAGACACCACTTGGGACAACTCCTTATCGTTTGGTATATGGAAAAGCATGCCATTTGCCGTTGAAATCGAACATAGCATATTGGGCAATAAGGCAGATGAATTTTGATTTAGCAAGTTCAGGGATCAAAAGAAAGTTGCAGCTTAATGAACTTGAGGAATGGAGGATGTTGGCTTATGAGAATATGAGAATTTACAAAGAAAGGATGAAAAAGTATCATGATTCTCATATTCGTCATCCTAAGAAGTTTAAAGAAGGTGACAAGGTGCTGTATTCAATTCTAGACTTAGACTTTTTCCCGGAAAGCTAAAATCTAGATGGTCCGGACCTTTCACTGTTAAAAGAATTTTTCCACATGGAGCAGTTGAGCTTACACATCCAGGGCATGATGATTTTAAGGTCAATGGACAGAGATTAAAGCTTTACTTAGGAGGTGAAAATGAGATGGAAATCGAGAGGAGTTTAGACTCCTAGCACCAGATGTTTAAGCTGCAATTTTGTAAGATAAAGTCGAGCCAACGACGTTAAACAAGTGCGCTTCATGGGAGGCAACCCATGTCTAACTTTGGTGAGTTTTGTTCTTTTTGCTTTTCTTTGTTTTTCACCAATTCTAAGTCCAAAGTTTTGTTAAAGTTGCAGGTGTGGATGTTTTGCACAATCAAGGGAAGATGAGTATATTTTAAGTGTGGGGAAAATACAATTTGGTATGCATTTAATTTCTAAAAGAGAGTGAGGTAAGTTTTCATCTCAATTTTAAGAGTTTTGAGCTAATTTCATGTTGAATTCTTGATGAAAACTTTGAATTTTCTGTTGCATTTTGAATAAATTGGACGTTTATTCATTCAATCTTGTTAGAATAAAGTTTAAAAAAAAAAAGATGATTTCAAATAAAAACAAAATTTTGAAAAAAAAAAAAATTGCTTCTGTATTCATCCTCACTTCCATCCTGCCCTAGGATGATGGTCGGGCTGATTTCAAAGGTGCTTCTGTTTCCATCGGTCCCGATCCCGCCCTAGGTTGCTGCTGAGGATGGATCTGCTCTGATGTTTCATTTCGCTTCTGTTCGCATCCTCACTTCCATCCTGCCTTAGGATGATGGTCGGGCTGAATCCCAAGCATGCTTCTGTTCCCATCCCGGTCCCGATCCTGCCTAGGATGACGCTGAGGATGAAGTTGCCTTGAAGATTTCATGAGCTGCTGTTTGCATCCCGGCCCCGATCCTGGCTGGGAAGGAGGGCAGGCTGACTTCGGTTAGGTCCTTCGTTTTAAAATAAAATAAAATAATAATAATAAATAAATAACAAAAAAAAATTTAAACATAATAACCTAACAACTTAAAACAAATGATTTTTTCTGCATTTTCAATTTAGGTAATAACACTCTCTAATTTCTCTTTTGCATTTTCGTTTTCACCCTCATTCTCCCTTTCTCGATTTTACTCTCATCTTCATCTCCAACATCACATAAGTTCTTTCGTACTTTGCTTTTCGAGGATTCTTTTACCATTTCCATCAACAAGTAAGTTCCCTCATCTTCTCTCTTGTTCCTTGTACTTTTGTTTCGCATTTCTCTGTCATGCGCATCCTGTTTTATCATGCAACTGAGTGTTTTTGTTCTTTTACGTTTTTAGTTTGCTTAGGGATTGAAGCTTTTATGAACACAATATTGTTTGTTTGGGCTTTATTTCAATTGATTTTAGTTGTTACACCATTATTCATGAGCTGACGTTTTTCTTAGGGTTCTTTTTCACAATTCGATGGTACTAAAAATTGGGGTTTTTACTTGTTTCTTGTAATTCATTGCTTCTCATACCTTACTATACAATTTGTTTTGAACAAATTGTGGATGCATTGTTCGATCATGGATTTAGGGTTCTTTTCGGTTCTGTTTTGAGACTTTAAGTTCTTCACTGCTTTGCTATTTTGAGGATGTTCTCTTTCTTGTTGGCACTTACTTTTCCTATTGAAAGTTTGTTCCTAGTTTTCAGCATGATTTGTTTCCCGCGCTTGTGTAGCAATTTACATCCTTCTGTTTTCCCATGTTGACTTGATGCGATTTGATGATTTTGTTTTGTTTGATTGTTTTCTCCATATTATCCAATGCTGCATTTCAGTATCATCTTACTCATGTGAATTTAGGCTGTTGCTGTTGGTTTAGTCTTTATGCTCTAATATGTGGCCTTATTTTGGTTAGGTATGCGTACTAAGCGCGCTTGTATTAAGAAGGGTAAGCGTCTTATGGGGTCGCCAGAATCTCAACCATCAAAATCTCGCCAAAGGACTAGAGAGCCTTCACCACCATTACCAGCTGGAGTGGAAACTTTTCTTACAGTGGTGGTGCTATTTCAAATCGTACATGGAGTCGGCAAAGAAAAGCTAGACTGGAGAAGCTGGAATTTCACAATAATAAGTATTTGGATTGGCGGCTTCTTCGCGAATTTGGTATGGAAGACCGTGTTCGTCAGACTATTGCTATCGGTCCTTGGGCTCAGTTGTTTGAGATTAATGAGCCTGCTTATTCTGATATTACTATCGAGTTTTTATCTACTTTGGAGATTGAGCAACACTCTCGTACTCACAAGGTCGATAGTATAATCACTTTTCAGGTATATGGAAAGTCTTACAGCTTTCATTTATCCAAGTTTGGACTCTTTTTGGGTTTATATTCTGAAGCTGAGATTGAAACGCCTGAATATCTTTCTATGCCTAATGATTGGCCTCCTGAGCAAAGTATGAATACTTTTTGGCGGCTTTTATGTTTTGACAAGCCTGTTAAATTTCTTCCGTCCAAATCTAAGATTTCTTCTATCAATGAGCTTACTTTGAAGGTGGTCCATCATTTGTTAGCTCATACACTAGGGGGACGTAGTAGCAGCCATGGGATTGTTAGTTCTTTTGAACTGTTTTATATGTATAGTATGCGTAGGAACTACCCCATCAATGTTGGTGTGGAAGTTGCGTTGTTCCTTAAACGCCAAGCTACTGATCCTCGAGTAAAGGGGCTTTATTGTGGAGGGTACATTACCAAATTGCTTAAGGGTATGAATCTATTTCGAACACCAGCACCTGGTACTCCATGTGTGCAATCTGAGAGCATCTCTGATGGTCCATTTCATGGATATGGGATGTGCAAAATTGGTACTACATCTCCTCCCGCTTCTGGTCCTGCTAGTGTTTCCACTTTCTCATCCTTACGGGATTATGAGTTTCGTCGGCTAAGGAGAGAATTCCATGACGAGTGCAAGAAGGCTAAGCGTTTTACGAAAGCTGTTTGGGGTTTTCTACAGTCATTGGCTACTTGTTGTTCACCACCACACAGAATATTCCTCATTATGAATCCTCTTCAGAATATGGTTCTGACTCATCTCCTGATCTTGATCCAGATAGCATTCGCATTGTTATGGATCCAGATGATGATGGTGGTGATGACCAAGATGAGGATGATGATGAGGCTTCTGATGATGCTGCTGTTGCAGATGATGATGGTGGTGTTGCCCAAGACGAGGATGATGATAAGGCTTCTGATGATGCTGCTGCTGCCGATGATGATGGTGGTGTTGATCAAGATGGGGATGATGATGATGCATGATTTTGCATTTTCTTTTCTTTATTCTGTTTTTCTATAGTCTGTCCTTTTTGAGCTCCCGCTTTATGGGAAGACTTTTATTTTGTTACTGGCACCATGTGTTTACTCTTTTTGGACTTAGTATAAATTTTTCTTGCTTTACCCTGCTGTTTTTGTTATGTTTTTGTTTTTATTGCAGGTGTTACATTCTACCTTGGTCGGATCTCAATTGATTTGCTGCTGTTGCACAACTCTATTGGCTTTTCTTCCTTCTTTTTCTGGTTCTCCAATTTCATGTTGACATCAACACTAAACCAGGGAAGTTATTTAATGTCCTTTTCTAATAATTTCTTTCTGTCCTTTTTCCTTACTTTTGCTTAGTTAGGAAAGACATTGGGGACAATGTCTTGTTTAAGTGTGGGGAAGGGCTATTATAGAAGAAAGAAATTATTTGGGTTTTAAATTGAGCTTCATTTTGCATATGCACTTGTTAATCAAAATTCCCCCATTTAAGAGTTTGCTAATGAGCTGTTAATGTTGATATGATGTAATATGTTAGAATCTTGAAATTGTACTCATTTTTCTTTAGAAACATAGCATTAAAAAAAAATGATGAAAATGAAGAAAAAAATGAATAAATTTTGACTTTGTGTGCCTTACTCACCTATTTTGAATTTAGTTTACTTAGTCAAAATTTTGAAATCAAATCTAAGTGAGGTAAATTTATTTGCCATTTAATGATTGAATTTAGAGTTATGAAAAAGGTCAAAGTCCTTAGTTTAAAAGTTTAATGGTTATGCTTCTAAGCTTGTTAGGAGTATATTTGCTTTTCAATCACTTTGAGAGCTGTTATAACTTTTTCTGAAAGGGGCATATGAAATCTATCACTTAGTGATTCTTCTTAAATAATCTCTAAAAAAAAAACAAAACAAATGAAAAAAAAAAAAGAAATAAGCCTATACTCCAATGACTCAAAAATTTGAGTTATGAGTATCCAAACTTGAATGTTAGAGTGAGTAGAGAGTTCTTAGGGGTTCCTTTAAAACCTGGTCACTTGGGTGACGAGCCCATGTGCCGACTCGATGAACTCACTATAACGAGAAGGGCGGAAAGGCAAAAGTTCATTACATGAGCTTGAAAAAAAATAATAAAAGCTGAAAAGAAGCGGGCAAAAACCCGTCCAGAGGTAAAGAAAAGATGGAGGCAAAAACCTTCCCCTCTGAAGGCTTTAAAAAAAAAATTATTATTAAGAGATTTAAAAAAAAAGAGGAAAAAAATCTAGGGGAATGATGGATGCCATATACTTTCATTTAAGGTTTTTGAGTTTATAGAGGTGATTGAACGGTTTATATGCTTGCTAGTAAGTGGTGAGATGTGATCATGACACTTTTTGCTTTGTTTGAATTTGTTTTCCCTTTATAACTTGGGAATCGGTTATTAAATGGCGAGATTAACAATTTGACTTACTTGGATTAGTTTTGAAATTTTGATTGTAGTATGCTAAGTGCAAGTACAAATATGGTAGGTTTGAGCAATAGGCACCAATGAGTCACTTTGGCTTGATGGAATTTAAGAATGCTATGTTGATGTGAAATTTTCTGATGGGTATAATTGATGATAGATTCTTTTGTTTTTGTTTTGTTTGCTTGAGGACAAGCAACGACTAAGTGTGGGGAAGTTTGATAAGTGTCTTTAGATCCTTAATTTTGGAGCTATTTGAACATTCTTGTTATGTAATTTTTGGGATTTCATGGAGAAAAGGACATTAATTTGTGAAAAATTCATTTTTGGCTTAAAGATCATATTTGGAAGTTTTTATGATGGTTCAAAGGAAATTAAAGCAAATTAAACAAGTTTGAATCAATTTTGTTCAAGAAGGAAGTTTATGTTTTCATCCTTTTGTTCATCCTTGGCAGGGAAGAACTGGGAGGAAGAGGTCAGAATGCAAAAGAGAATTTTAATCTTCATCCTTACCTTCATCCTTGGCCAGGAAGGACGCGAAGGATGCGAACTGCAGCTACACATGAAGAAAAGATTTCAGCCTTTTATTCATCCTCACCCAGGGCTGACAGTCGAGGAAGACATCAGAATGCTTTTAAAACAAGTTTTAGTTATTTTTGTCTTCATCCCTGCCCCGATCCTGGCCAGGATGACGCCTGAGGATGAACTGGATTTTTCCAAAAGTATAAATAGAGCTCTGTTTTCTGGTTTTATAACTTGGAGATCATTTTCTTAGGCTCTAAAATAGAAATTACGAAGGAAATTACGAAGGACTTTGCTAGGGCATCCATTGAAGATCTCAAGACATCAATTAGGGTTTATTCTTTCTATCATGATTCTTTCTATTTCCTTTAGATCTTTTGTTCTTGTTGTGAATCTTATGGAGGAGTAGATTCTCATACTTTTCATCTTGTGAAACCCTAACCATACGAATTGAATATCATTTGATTAATGAATGTTCATGTCTTTGTATCTATTCATGCGATTCAATAGTCTTGTGATTGATTTGTGCACAAATTAATTGCATGTTTGATTCTTATTGGATTGAAAGAGGTTTCATTCAATTAGATAGATCTTCATGAATAGAGGAATTGCTAATTTCACCTAGAGGTAGGGAAATTACGATTTTCTGCTATAAGGAATTTAATTCTTGTTCAAGGATCATGATCTTTAATGCAATTCTATGTGATGTTAGTAAGGGAGAGGTCTCTAGTATCTCATTTAGGGTTAGGAATTGATTAACTCGAGGGAGGAATTGATTTACTTGTTGAGATCCCGTAGTGCAAAGCATGAATGATTCATTAATCAATCTTTTATTATAAGAACTTTAGGTTAGGGTGGATCAAGGTGGAGAGTATGTCTTGTGATTGAATTCATTTTGACAGCAAACATTAGTTGATTTTAGAGCTTGCTTAATCTTTTGTTTAGTAGTTAATTGTAGATTTCTCTCCAAAATTTAGGCTAAATAGTAGAGAACCGGTAATACTAGTACTTGATTTTCAAAATTCCTGAGGACGATACCCTAAAATCTATGCTACATCGAATAGGTGCGCTTGCCTAGCTTCGATCGTAGATTTAATCGGGTTTACAAATTTTAGAAATTAATACGATCAGTAAAACATCATCATACAGATTCATCCAACATGTTCCAGCTCCTAAATTTTTCATTTTTCCAAAGTTTTTCACCACTTGAATACTCTAGAGCAAGCAAAAAAATATTTATATATATGAAAACCATTTAGTGTTTATATAAACTCATATTGTATACATGATTCTAGTAATGTTGCCTCGAAAGCAATTTTCGTAAAATAATTTATTTTAAAAGTTCAAAAGTTAAGTTTATGAAAATCTTCTTTTAAGTTATTGGAAGAAAACTTAAAATTTTTAATTTGTTGTAAGTGTATATCTAATTATCATAACTATTATTTTTATATTTTCTTAATTTCATAAAGATAAATTCTTTCCTTAAAACTTCATTCTTCATGTTGTGCACAAATTTTATTTCCAAGTGAATTTGAACTAGTAAGATGATTTTAAGTTTGTGGTATGGTAAAAGTTGGTTTGTTTTCTTGGTGTTTAACAAATATTGACATATGCCTTATAAACACATTTCTAAGAAAAACTTGCAACTTACATTAAGAATTATCAACATTGAAATTTTATGGTAAATCTATTTAAACATTTTGAAGAGAGTGTAGTTGATTAATTGTTCTTGGTCTTAATAAAAATTTTTCCTAAGTGTTAGACATTAATTTCCTTGAAAATTAAGTCTCATTTTATATAGGAAAAATAATTGATATTCTCTTATTGAAAATTTTACTAAGACAACAACACCACTTTAAGATCATGCATGCATATGGACATAGTAGTTTTGCTAATAGATAAACTTTAGCATAGACACATGTGGAAATTATAAATAGGAAATCAAATTGGTTTATATTAAATATGAAGATATAGAAGTCTTAGCTTGTTATCAAGACTTCCTAGAATTTATAAATGGACAAGTTCCATAAAAGTAAGAAAAGCATAATTGTTGGTCCCGAAAAGATAACCAAGAGGGGGGGTGAATTGGTTATAAAACTTATTTTTCAAAATTTAAACAAATTCCACACTACTTGGTTATATGGATTTAAAACTTACTTGAAACAATAATCTAAACAAATTAAAGCTTTATGAAAAATTCGGATCAAAATTAAGACAACTCTTTCAAACTTGTAAACCTTCTGCCTAACTCTCTGAGTAAGAAAATGTTAACAATTTACTCTCTGATTAACCTTCTAAGTAAACAAAACATAAACAATCAATACTCAAAATAAAAAGAGATAAGGAGAAGAGATTGCAAATCGATGTATAGAGGTTCCGCCTTATGCGTCAATCCTCTCTTCCAACTCCAAGCCAGGGTTCCGGTACTCCTCACCGGTGTGTTCCACTATCCAATCAAATCAATAAAGTTAAAAGAAGTTCTTGCCAATTCTCTTTGGCTACAATTCACTTAGCTTGATTCTCCTAATCAATCAATCTACTAAGCCTACTTGTAACTCTCAACTCACGAAGAGTAAATTCAAATCAAGAGGAATATAAAATTTAAGTTTCCTCAATTTTTCGCTCAATAAACAGTAAAAAATAAAATTGACAGATTTCGAATGCTTGGATTTTCTGAGTTTCTCGTGTTGTCTCTGAGTTGATCTCAAAAATTGTTCTACTTCTCTCTGCTTCGTCCTCCTTCTTTTATTTGAAAAGTTGCAACGGTTAGAAGAATAATTGGATTAATTCGTCCAGATTTCTTGCGCGTAAGAATAGTTCTTCATTTCCGTGAAATCTGCTCCCAGTTATCTTCGTTTGACTCAAATTGAATTTGAATATTTGAATTCATCTTCATAATATAGCTTCTAATAATATCTTGCAACTGATATGTTTATCCAAAAACTGAAAAATCGGATTTGAACTTGATCATGTTGAATCTCTGCACATTCTTGTTACTGTTCATGCTTATCATCATTCTTCACGCGAAAAAATAATTTGGACATAATCCACAAAAATCTAATTTTGTAAATACTTCATATTGTCCATACTAAAATAAAAATCAGATTGAGTTTCATGAAATTCATTTTCTTTAATAATATTTTCGTGTTCCTTAAACCAAGATATAAACTAAAAAAAATTCCCTGTGGATATAATCCAACTTTGTGGAACACTTTGAGTATAACACCCAATTTATACTCAACATTTGGAGCTAGGTCTTCAAAGACAAATCGTGTTTGAAAACATTTGATTTTGTGTAGTTCATGTTCCTTCTGAGTTTCCTTCTAAGTATTAAACTCATTACTGCAGGTCATATATATATATACCTTCTGAGTAACCTTCTGAAAAGTTATTCTCTCTATGTCCAAGTCTCTGAGTTACCTTTTGATGTATAATCTTTCTTATATGCAAAATATTTATCCTTCTTTCTGATATGATTCTATATTGCTAACATTCATTTCTGCACACTTAAACAAAGTATATGAGAAGTATTTAACTCTTTTTGTTATCATCAAAATCATCTCTTGAGAGAAATCAACAATAATTAAAGAAATCATGGAAGTCTTAGATTTATTATAAGGTTTCCCAAGACTTAAAAATGGACAAGTTCCATAAATAAAATAAGAAAAGAAAAAAAATTTTGTGGAAGTCTTAGGCTTCATTAAGATTCCCTAAGACTCAAATATTTCTAGTCTCATGAATTAAGTATAATAAGCAATAAGACGAAATAAAGAAATATGAAGTCTTAAATTATATTCAAGGCTTCGGGACTTAGATTATGGACAAGTCCTATTTTTGTTTTGACTTGATTTAGGACAAGTTTAAGACTAGAGATTGACTAGTCTTATTTATTTGCATGAGATACATGATAAGCAATGAAATAAAAATAATAATAAGATGTTAGATTAATGAGCTTTAAGCTCTAAATATATATATATATATATGCATACTTATATATACTAACATATAGAAAGTTATGTTAGAAGTAAGAATATAACATAAACATAATTTCAACATAGAGTTAAACAAGATACAAACAAGATGTTGTTTCTATGATTTCATTCCCTAGCATAAGCTCATGGGGATTTGTTGAAATAATAACATACATGTTGTTCATGTTATGTTAATATAAACTAAAGAGGAAGTTTTTAGTATTTTACCTAAGTTTAGAAGATGGAGGATGGAAGGTGAATGGAGAAAAAAAAAATTGAAAATCACAATGAAATGAAGGGAGGCTTATGGTTTAGGAAAAGGAAGAGAGAGGATTTACGAGAAATTTTGCAAGAGTTTTGTTCTTGTTTGTGAAGTGTATGTAAAGAATGAAAGAGGGAGGGCGGATTGATAGAGTTTTGGAGTAGAAATTAGAGTGAATTAAATTAAATGAAAAAAAATAAAATAGATCGATGAGAGGGAGTGGCGCGAGTTTTAGCATGGAGGGGAGAGAAGAGATGATTAAAAATGAATTTTTGTAAAGATAAGTAAGTAATGTGTAAGATAAATTATATATAAAAAGTATTGAAAAAGAAAATGTAATAACAGATGTGTAAGAGATGTAAGAATAGGTAGTAAGAAAAAGTATATGGTGAAATACTAATGAATAGTAAACAAAATAATTTAATTACTGATAGTAAGAATAATACGTGTAAACAAGTTATCTGATATTTTTAGATGTCGAAAAATTTTGGACTTGATATTTTACGATTTCTTACCTTATCACAAGTCTAAGTATATTGTCGGAATATTTTCATTGTTTTGTATGCCGGGACTCTTGATTTTAAAAACTGATCCCGTTCGGATTCGAAATGGGCGG